>CM064964.1:39622081-39747571 GCA_032847665.1 Solanum chilense | reverse complement strand
TACTATTGTTTCTTTTACTTCGGTTATCCTTAATACTTGTAATGTCTACTCATTTATTTCTTCAGTATTTTCATCTTAACATTTTAATCTTGCCTTTCTTTAAAACCTATTTTGGAAATGATTTTCTTGAGCCAAGGTTTATTGGAAGCAACCTCTTTACCCCGCAAAGGTAAGGATAAGGTTTGCATATACCTACCCTTCCCAAACCCCACTTGTGGAAATATAGTTGTTGTAATCCTTTTGTTGTTCAATATTTACGACACAATTCCATCTCTTGTTTATATTTGTGGTCTATTTTCTTTATGGTGAAGAGCTCGCTCCGTGTTACTCTGGCAACTTATCAGTCAACCTGGTTTTGTTTTAGCTTTGCAGTAATTCTTTTGTGAGTGCTACCGACACTTGTCCAATAGTAATTCAGTGTAGAAGTTGGCATTGAAGCTATTATCTTAAATGGGTCGGGTTGCTTCAACTGAATGCAACAGACAGGGACCAGATTACTTTGGGCTTTTTGCATCTGAGGTGGCTGAGTTAATTTCTCAGGACGAAGATTTTCTTCCAATTTCAGATCAGATATTTGAGAAATCTGGGAAAGAAAATGGTGTTATCGAAGAAAAGAATAGTGGTATGAATAGCTATATCGCCAAAGAGTTCAGATATACCAGTGGTTCTGCTTCCTTATTTTCGGATTGTTTTGGAGCTCATGTTTCAAACTTCGGAAAGGAAAGATTGAAGTTGTTGCTTCGACAAAGTGTTGTTGCCCTTTCACAGGAAGTTGACGAGGTATACACTACCCACTTTTCCCTTCACCTAAGTTGCACATGACTTAAAGTTCTCCTTATACTTGCCTATTTCTAGAATGAGTGTTAGTTTTATACTCTCTTCATTTCATATTAGTTGGCCTCAACTAAAAATAGTTGTTTCAACTTTTGAGATCGAGAGAATTTTATTATATATTTTTCTTTCTACGCTCAGTATTGAATAACAACACGAAGTAGTAGTAGTTGAATTTAAAGTTCCAAAACATCATTAATAAGGTTAGTTTAGTGAAATACACCTCTAACTAAAGCTTTCTTAAGGGGTGAGTTAGGTCAATAGGGGACAAGTAATATAAAACAGAGGGAGTAGTTTTATGGTATATGAATCCTTTATTCTGTGCATGTCTTTGTGGTAAGAACGGGATCACAGCTTGTGCCGATATAGTTGTGTAGTGGTCATTTCTTTCCAGTCAATGGTTCTCCTCTTTGCTTCTAAAGATGTAATTATAGCAAAACTGCAAAAGATAAATGTTAGATGTGCCAGTATGTGAGTTGTGTGATCATTTCTAAGCAAAGAATTATACAAATAATGATCGAAAGCCTGCTGACTTTCTCAACAATTATTTGGGATTATATTAATATAATTTTCACACTGGAAATTTAAATGTAGATTCTGGATCCTGTATTTTCCATATGTCAGTTGCGGTCATGCCTAAGGTATAAAGAAAGTTTATTAGCTGTACCTGGTCCTGTATCTAACTCTGATCAAGGGAACCATCCTCAGAAGAAGCTCAAAGCATCCCCTCTTTCAGTAAGTGGTTTCATGGTTTTTTAAAGAAGTAGCAAGTGTGTTTATGTTTCATTTAGGAGATGCTATCTTTTGGTAACGTCTTTTCAATTTCAAAAGAAATTCGAGGCTTAACATTACAGGTTACTTGTACAGAATGTAGTAGTTGTTTTAAAAAAGTGACCCATAAACATCCCTGTATTAGGAGTCTTTTAAGAATCTTTCGGCCATATATTTTGTTGAGATATGCTCTCCAAACTTCAGTTCAGTGGTAAGACAGCGACGCCTAATGTGAGTTAGATGCATGTCATGAGTTCGAACTCTTATCTCTAAAAGCCCGATATTTAAGTGAAGAAGGGTAAAAGGGCGAGCCCATTGTCCACCAAGTTTTGGACTGTGCACCAAGGTGACTTTTGGCGATTCCTTGATTATAAAAAATTGTTGAAATTCGTTTTTCTTTTCTGTGTATTTGGTAAAAAAGAAAAGCAGTATGAGCTGTAAATATTTGTAATAAGGGAGCATAAGCTTCTTTCCAATGCCTTAATCAATCGATCCCGGAGAGCGTGAATTGAAGCTTAACTATACGTGTTAATACGGTTGGTGCAGACCAAACACCACTCATTAAGTGGATGGTCGGTAGGCCGCTGATTTAAGCACACTCTAAACATGTCTTCACGGGCTAGGTTACTCTTGTGAACTGTGAAGTGGAAGAAGTAATCAACCCATGCCCCTTATTAAATGGGCAACTCGGGTTATTTCAGGCCTTCGATTTTTGTTGCTATTTATTGTTAAATGTACTTTAGTACTATGTCATTTGTTGCAAGTACTGTTACTTTTTCAGAATGCGTTGACATGCTTTCATAGTATATTGCCATGGCTTTTTGCTTCCGCTATTTGTTTTCCTCACCTACTTTGAAATGCTTTTTCTTGAGATTAGGGTGTATCGTAAATAACCTCTCTACCATAGGGTTAAGGTCTATGTACACTCTACCCTTCCCAGGTCCCACTTGTGGGAATACTAACATCAGGTATGTTGTTGGTGACTAGCCAATTCTTTATAACAATCTTTTGACTAACTAGTTTTTAAATGATAAGCTAAAAGTCGTTTGGCATAATTCAGTCCTTATCTATCCAGCAAGGAATAAAAAGTAGTATTATACAGGTGGGGCAAAAGAAGATATTAGAGCATTACTTGATAAGTTAGTTTGATGGGAAAGCGTCCCAACCTGAACTTCAGTGGCTATAATGCTAAACAAAAACTTGTGTCATGTTAGACTTCATATTTTGGTGTGGTTGAGTGATGGGAATTGCTTCCCACCCTCTGAACAGACCTGAGGGTCTTCCTTCATCCGACTATCTATTGGTGAAACAATTCTCTGCCTGAGTCTCACCCCACATTTGGCTTTATTTATAGAAATGTATTTGACGCTTTCTTTGAATCCTTATATGTAGGATTCAAAAAGAGAAGACTTGAATATCTCGCCATCTAGAGGAGATACGACGAATGATGTTAAAAAACTTGAAGGTGAACAGGTAAAAGATTCCCTTGCAAAGAAGGATCAAAATGTATTGGGTTCAAATGATGGAGCAACTCCTGAAGACGGGGATGTAAGATCCATCTCTCTCTCTCTCTCTCTCTGGTGCACTTTTGTAGGCTTGCTTTTTCTATTTGTTGAGTTTTACTGGTTAAGAAAAAACTTTGATTATTAAGCTGAACTAACATGCTGCTTAGAATGTTGAATTGATGTAGTTGCAAAGAAATGATTCATCACCCCTAGTTCCTGTTTTCCAGGTCCACAACGATTTGCAGTTTTTGCTACAAAATGATAGCGCAAAGGTTGAGAGTCTGATAGAGAAGCATTGTGATGAACTTGTATCGACGGTAACTTGGCTGGAGCTTGTGTCTCTCTCTATCAGGAGTTTTACTGGTTTTAGTACATTTGTTAGCTATATCTAATCTGTGGTTGGACAATATGCCAGCTTGGGTACATGGAGGAGAAGCTTGAAGAACTTCTTGATATTGTTATGTCGAATTGCAGGTATTTCAAAACACATTGGAAATTGAATTATTTTCTGTTCCCATTTTAGTATGTTTCCTTAGTTCTTTTATACTTAGGAATATTTGATACATGAAGATTTGAAGTTCTCATTTCAGAATTTGTTTCGTTTTATTGTTGTTTTCATTTCTGTTTTGTTTGTTTGGCGTATAAGAACCTTAGGAAGCTGAAGTTGGATTGGCTTTGCCTCTAAATCTTCTCTGAAACCAAAATTTCTTAGAAGATTCAAAACAAGATTATAATTAGTGTGATATAATGCTTGTGTGATACAATACATTTTTTATGCATTTCATACTTAATAGACTAAATTATCTCTGACAATATTCAACTCCTACAACACAGCCTTTAGATTGAGAAAGAATCTAAAATGTCCAAGATTAAAGAAGTGTGACAATTTATTCTTTGTCTAAATTTGGTAGTGGGATCGTCGTTGTTCTTTTCTGTTTCTGTTTTATATTCTTCGATAAATATTCTGTTATAGATCTGAAGGAAATAGAGTAACAGAGCAACTCCTTTTATGCCCTGTAATTTTGTCAGCATCTTCTTGATGCCTTTTAATGAAATTCTTCTTCATAGAAAAAATGAAGCAAAGAAGAAAAAGTTTGGGAAGAAGGGTTCGTTGGTGTTCAGTGACTGACAAGTGTAGAAAGGAGTGTGTGTGTGCCTATAAAGGTTACAACTATGTGACTGCCTTAATTTATCTGAATATATGGCCTTGTTGCAATTACAATATGTTGCCCAGGTTTATTATGCCCAATTAGAGGCTGGCTTGGTGTAAATTCCTTGCACTCCTGAAACCAAGTAAATTTCTGTTCATTAGAAGCATGACAGTATTAGAAGCCTAACTCATGCAAAAAAACTTTTAGAAGACAATAGTAGAATATCTTGTAGATTTTTTGGGCTGCTGTAGTTCAGCGGTGGAGCATCTACTTGTAAATTGGAGGTCTGTAGTTTGATCCTGCTGGGCAGGGTCTAATTCCTCCATTGTTATTTTAGAAGGACCTCAAATAGGGAAGAATGATTAAAGAGTATCCATATGGTAGATCCTAATAAAATTGGTATTTATGCGGAATTGATTAATTGGTGTCGAATAGTACATGAGATCTTGGTATTTTATGTTGGCGTGTTGCTCGTCGGATTTGTCCTGAAATTTTTCTATGGGTTTTCATTTGCCGTTGGCAGGTTAATGACCTTTCCTGAAAAACAACACCTTCGGCAGTTGATATGGGACCTTCCACCTAAGAATCTTGATCGTGTTGTCCAGATTTTCTGCCGTGGCAAGCAAGTGGAGAGACATTCCTGCAGTGAGGTGTATGTTGATCTAGAAAACGAGGTAAACATATGTTATTATCTTTTTGCAATTGTGTTAATTTCTCCAAGTTCCTGGTTTCTAAGTTCCCAATGGGTTATTGTAGGACAAAGCAACACTGTGGAGATTGTACTTCTACATTGAAACAGTTGAAAATGCTAAGAGACTTTGCGAGGTGTAATGCTAGCTGGTGACAATTGACAAGGCCCTTCCTTAGACTATGGGTCCTGATAGTTCTATCATGAATCAGGTATAGTCTTTAATGTTCACACGCTGTAGAAAGACTTAACCAAACTGTACATGGTGCACATCTTCTAGTTGGAAGAGATCTCTAGTGGTGATGCCATCTGGCTCTTAACATTTTTGTAGGCTGATGGTTGGTTGGTGTAGATGGAACTCAGCGTTGACACGATCACATATTCAATGGCTGTGTAGGGTGCCAGTCAGTTTTGATGCCTTCGACATGTAGACGAACTAGCTTTTGATGATTCAGGTATCAACAATTGTAAATTGCCTCATGGTTTGTTATGCACCAGGTCAAACTTTGTCATAAGTTACTGTTTTATCTAAGTTGAAGAGGTGTAATTGATTAGAGGCCAGTTTCATACACACTTTGAGAAGCTTGACATTATAAATGCAAAACATAGCATAATTCTGATTATATAAATATAAACCTTGTAGAAAGAAGCCAGTGAAAAAATTGATATTTACTATTCGAAACTTCACTTGCAAGTGTAGACGAGCATGTTATCGTAACATGTTGTAAATTTATTGCAAATGAAGTAAATATAATGAATTTTTTTTTCCTTTTAGTATCGTTCTAAGGTGAATAATATCCCAATTTATAGATGAGAAATCACTAAGGTCACAAATATTAAGTGTCCAAATTAATAGATCTATTATAATCTATTAAAAAAAAAAAGGGGGGGGGGGGGGGGGGAGACATCCATTCAATGAATATATATGTTAAATTAGTCATTGAATTAAAGAAGTCGAATTTATTTGTGAGAAAAATTAGATGTACGTCTGAATTTTGTGAGTAATCTAATATACTCATATGATTTTTGTTTTAAATTTTGAGACGTGCGTAGATCCTACCTTTTATTTGTAGAATAGAACAGTTGTTTTTATACACTTTCGGATCAAAAGAGAAGTTTTGTGAATTACTATTACAAAAATATAACAAAGAATAATTAGAATTGACACATTGAACAATAATAAATTGTATGAATATAAAAACAATAATAAATTCCGTGTAACTCTATTAAGAGAATCTAGCCCGTTTGGCTACCTCATAAAGTGCGACCATACTAGACTACCTACTATTCCTACTTTATAGCCATCAACTTACAATTTATCTTAAATAATGTCCTTAATAAACTAAAAATATATACATATCCTATTTAATCATCTTTCTCATTTTTAATTACTTAAAAAGAAAAAAATAAGAGGTGTATTAATTTTACAGAAAAGGAAAACAAATCGAAAAAAAATATTTAATAAAATAGATAAATGAAAGCTTATCTTCTGAAATAATTTTAAAGATATTTGTGACCTTTTTAAAAAATAAGAATTATACAAATGGAAATTCCATGCCGCCAAATATTTCCTTTTTGTTATTCTTCCATGCCTTTTTCTTTTTATAGCAAATTTCATAAAATAGAAAAAATAACTGAGAAAAGAAAAAAGACAGGTTGGAATTAGAACGATTATTAGGCAGCTGAGTCAGCATCATTAGATCTAAACAGTAACAGAATTCGTCGTGTCAAACACGCGTGCTTCTGATTGGTTAAAAGTACCAAAACTCCCCTCTAGCGCGTGACACTTAAAAAGATGCATTTTCCTAGAAGTTACCCCACACCCCCCTTTGGTGGGCCCCACTACCCTCAAGTTGCAGAATAATTCCATAAAATGAAAAGGAAACAACACACTACATGTAGAAAAGATCCCATTTTTTTATTCTCCTTTTTATTGAAAAATAAAACAAATGATAAAAACTTATTTATATAAAGTGATGTTCATATCAAATTAAATACTTTAATTTTTTTAATTATAAATTAAATTGAAGATGTATAAATGAGAAATAGATGATTTGTATTTTTTGATTTGAAATGTAAATAAAATTTTATTTTGACTTATTTTATCATAAATTTGATTTGATGTATGAGTTTGAAAAATCTATTTGATTGATATATGTGGACACCATCCGTAGAGTTGGACATACTATGAGCAAACTCGAATTTCAAACGATAATCAATTTTTTTCTTCTTATATTTACTATTTGGATTCAAGTGTTACATTTTTTGAATTTTTGAATTGAATAGTGTACTTGTCTAATATTTGGAACTATAGATTTTTTAATATTAGAAAATTTTGTACTTTATATGTAATTCTACCTATACCTATTATACAATAATCCTTTACTCATATCCTCAATACTATTAATAAGTCTAGTACCCTATAAATTGGGTATTAACTCATATATAATGTTAGTAATTTACTAGAGTACTAAGTTATTGTCAAAATACTTTATGTTTGGACATGATTTTACTCATGTTGTTAATATTTATGGCCTCATCAATATCTCCATGACATTTCTTTAAAAAATGTTTTTTTATGGCTTTTCCACTTTACTTGGTTTGATTGTGGTAAGAATGAAGAATTATTAAGGTAATTTAATATGAATAATTGATTTAGATATTTTATTTTTGTAAATAGAAGCAACTTAACTTAGGTAATAAATTTTTTAAAAACTCAAGATATCCATATATATTAATTTGAATATCAAACTTATTTTATTGTAACTTCTTTGATTCAAAATAAAAAATATAAATTAAATTATCGAACAGACTCAAACGACATGAATGTATATTGAAACTCACACTAATCCATATTAAGTAACCAGAGAGATAGTGATTCTAATTGAAAATAATGGTAATAATGGAAAACAACCTTTAAATTTATTCTTAATATTTTATACTAAAGAACGTATCGTATATCAACAATTCATTTACTTTTACTTTCGACGTCCAACAATAGTTATCCATTATACTATTTTGGAATGTTCAACAATACTTGTTCACTTTATAAAATCAATGGGTAATCTCATACTTAATTCTAGTTTACCTTTATCATTCGTTATAGTCATTTCCTTAATATACTTTTTAAGACATTATATTTATTATATTCACATGATGACATAATAAAATTATTTTTATATTTATAATTTCTTAAAAAATGTAAAAAGCTAATAGAGAAAAAGTATGAACTAGAGAGAGTAATTGATATTTATAACTTCATCTGTTCCTAATTACTATTTTTCATTTTAACAAATTAAAAAATAATAATTTTTTTCCTATTATATCATCAATTAATTATTTTAGAAAATATAAAAAATTTTAAAAAATTTTAATTTTTAATTTATCCATTTCTTAATTAATAAAGGTGAAATGATTAATTCAATATATTAAAATTATTTTCTTAATAGATATATTAATTTAAAAATAAATAAATAATTACGGGAAAATATGGGATTATGTAATTAACCTTTTTAAACTCAATTAAAAGTACACAAAAAGTAGGCAAAAGTCAAAATAATTTTTTCTTCATGTCCAAATTCCAATATCCAATAGAAACCAAATGAGTCATCAAGCTCATTGTATTTGATCTACACCGCTACTTTTTTCTTCCTAAAAGCGGCACCAAACAGTAGCCAACCCACACTGAGCTGAACTCCCAGTCATCCAAAATCCCCACATGTTCCTTCTACTGACTCCTAAATTCACACTGAAACTGAAAAAAGTGAATCTTGGCAACTCCTTTTATGGGTACTGAACAGTCTTAATTCTTTGCTTGCTATGACAGAAATGGATCTGCATCTCTTACTTGGGATTTGAGTGTTTTTTCAAGAACCCCAGTTGAGTAAAGCTGAAATCTTGAAGTGGGTGTTTTTTGTTTTTTTTGGTTAAAAATGAAGCAAAAGAAGGAGTTGTCTCACAGACCCAAGCTGCTGAAATATGTTTTATTTGGGATGATTGTGTTCTTGGGTTTGGTTTGTCTTTATAATTGTTCGTTTATGGGTCCTGGTCTTCCTATAGCGCGTGACCATTTAGCTATGGATGATAGTTCTGATCCAGTTACTGGGATTTCTTACCATGGCCGCATGGATATGGATATGGAAGATCAAGAACTTGAAGTTCCTAAAAGTATTCCTGTATGCATGTAATTCTTGAGTTTTTAGCTTAGTGATGTTTGTAAAGTTTGCATTTTTACTGTGGTTTTATTAAGATTTTGATTTGCTTTACTCTGTTTGGTTCTTCATTTGAACTATTTATTTAGGTTTGTGATATGAGCTACTCGGAGTTGATACCCTGCCTTGACAGAAATTTGATATATCAATTGAGATTGAGGCTCAATTTGACTGTTATGGAGCATTATGAGAGACATTGTCCTCCTCCTGAACGTCGTTTCAATTGTCTTATCCCACCTCCAGCTGGTTACAAGGTCAGCATTGATTGCTTTTTTTCTGGATTTTTTGTTAAGAGTGTGTACTAAAGCATGAAGGAATTTGGTTATTGATGAGCTTGAATTGATTGACTCTATTCAGTTTGTTCACTACTTGAATTGATTCCGTTTACTCAATTTGTTTTACTATTTGTCCTCTTGTGCATTACTGAGGTTACTTTTAGATGTTGCTATTGTTATTGTTTCTGTCTAGTTTTGATGCCAAGGAGGTCCTTGTTAGATTTCCAGATCCCAATTAGATGGCCAGCTAGTAGAGACCAAGTGTGGAAAGCAAACATACCCCATACACATCTTGCACAGGAAAAGTCGGACCAAAACTGGATGATTGTGGATGGAGACAAGATAAAATTCCCTGGCGGAGGAACACATTTTCATTATGGAGCTGACATATATATTGCTGCAATTGCAGGGGTAATTGAGCTTAATTCTACTTATGTTGCAGGTTGATTTGCTTATAGGAATTGCATTATAATTCGATGGTCCGGTTATGTTCTTGTGTAGATGCTCAAATTGCCTGGTGAAAAGCTCAGCAATGGTGGAAACATAAGAAATGTTCTTGATGTTGGCTGTGGTGTTGCTAGCTTTGGGGCTTATCTACTTTCCCATGATATTATAGCTATGTCACTTGCTCCTAATGATGTACATGAGAATCAGATACAGTTTGCTTTGGAAAGGGGAATCCCATCTACGCTAGGAGTCTTGGGAACCAAAAGGCTACCTTATCCTAGCAGGTCATTTGAGTTGGCACATTGTTCACGCTGTAGAATTGATTGGCTCCAAAGAGATGGCATTCTTCTGTTAGAACTTGACAGATTGCTCAGACCGGGTGGTTATTTTGTGTACTCTTCACCTGAAGCTTATGCGCATGACGCCGAGAATCGAAGAATTTGGAATGCAATGTATGATCTATTGAGAAGAATGTGTTGGAGAGTTGTTTCAAGGAGAGACCAGACTGTGATATGGGCCAAACCTCTGAGTAACAGTTGTTATATGAAGAGAAGTCGGGGGACACAACCTCCCTTGTGCATTTCTGGTGATGAGCCCGATGAATCTTGGAATGTACCGATGAAAGCTTGCATCACTCCTTACTCAGCAAGTAAGTATGCAATTGCTATGTCCATATTCGTCAATCCACGTCTTGAATGGCTGAACATATGTATCATTCTGATAAATGACGAACTTTTCTGCTTATACTGTGGCGTCAATAGCAACTTTTGGCTGTGGATTATAAGTGATTGTTGTAGAAGTGACAACTCACACTTCATAAAAAAAGAAAAATGGACGAAGTGAAAGTTCACATAGAACAGTCAGTCTCAGTGACTATTTCATTCGATTCAACTTCTTCTAGCAAGGGGATCTCAAATACTTAATATTCTTTTTTAATCTGATAATTTTTATATTATTTTTTATTGAAGAGGTGCATAAGGAAAAAGGGACCGGGCTAGAACCTTGGCCACGGAGGCTTATGGCTCCGCCACCTCGCTTGGAGGAAATTGGTGTCACTTTGGACGAATTCCATAAAGACACTGTACGTTTCTCAAATCAGTGAAGACAGTATCTCTGTTGGATTTGGTTTCTTGTTCAGTTTGTCTTTTAACTAATATTTTAATATATGTGATTTTCCAGAACGTATGGCATGAAAGAGTAGTCGAGTATTGGAAGCAGATGAAGTCTGTTGTCCTTAAAAACTCAGTTAGGAATGTGATGGACATGAACTCAAACCTCGGTGGGTTTGCAGCTGCTCTTAAGGATAAGGACATTTGGGTGATGAATGTTGCTCCTGTTAATATGTCATCAAGATTGAAAATAATTTATGATCGAGGCTTAATCGGAACAGTTCATGACTGGTGCGTTACTTTTCACTCTTTCAGATATTGTTCTCTTTGCATCCTCGTTCCCCCTTCCCATGGATAAGCAGAATAACTGCTCTGTTTTTGTGGCATATGGTCACCCTACTGCTAACTGCTTACTTTCCCAATCTTGAAATCCAAAATCCATTCTCATTTATTACATATCTAGTAGTTGATATTTGGAAGATTACCAATGATTTATATGATTTATTTTTCTTAATAAATTTACAGAAGAGGAGCTTGATCTTTATAAAATTACTTAAATTGAGGATGAAAGAAAATAGAAAAAAATAATGATGAATTAATAGTGAACGATATATTGCTAATCCCTCTTTGCTCCTTTCAAGTTTATCCCATAGCTTGTTAAAGACTTCATGCACTTCTTTAGATTTTATCACTCATATCTCTCATTCCCGATCTACGATTCTTAGTGTGTACTTTAATTACTTCAAATTGTAATGTGAAACAGTAAAATAATAGTTAAGACTTGTATAGTTGTACAGATAGGAGTCCTGTAACCAATAGAAACGGAAATGAACAAGATTTCAACCTTCTTCCTCAGCTTTCATAGTTCTGTAAAACACACTATGAAAGAGGTCAGTCTTTTGTAAGAATTCAAAGTAGAAAGTAAGTCACGTCTATGGGACGAAAGGAGCCAGGGAGAAACATGTAGAAGCATTTTTGTTGCTTGAATGATGATGTTGTAGTCTTGCAATATATATCCTTTCTGTGTTGCGCCTTCAGATTACTGAATACGAACCATCATATATAATTAGGTGTGAATCATTTTCAACGTATCCACGCACGTATGACCTACTTCATTCGTGGATGATCCTCTCGGAGACAGAAGATCGAGGGTGCAGCATCGAGGATCTACTTATTGAGATGGACCGTATGCTAAGGCCAGAAGGATTCATCATTATAAGGGACAAGCCTCATATAATAAACTCCGTAAGAAAATTCTTGCCTGCTCTAAAGTGGGATGGATGGTCATCAGAGGTAGAACCAAGGACTGATGCTCTCTCCTTGAGCAAAGAAAGAATTCTAATCATAAGAAAGAATTTTTGGCGCGAGAAGTTAGCAGTTTAGTGCATTTGTTATGGTATGTATGTTTTTCTTCGCGAATGGACTCCTCGTTTCATTCATGGTCCCATAATGTAGCAGCAAGTCATTGCTAGGAACTGGCTGAGGCATTGTCATGGCCAATGTGTTGTATATGTCTAATTTATAAATGACAATGTTGGGTTTATCTTTCTATAGTTTTTAACTGATTTTCGGGTTGGAAAACTCTGTGTTTCAGGAATGAAAGCTGGATACTGGTGAGGAAACTCTGATCTATTGTTGGCTTTTGGAACCAAAAAATAGTGTTCCCAAAGATCAATGTACTATTGAATATATATATATATATATATATGCAAAGGAGTTGGGAGGTGGGGTTAGAGTTATGTTCTTCACAGCCATAATTTGTACTTAACTTTGGTCCATAAAATATAAGAAAATTAAATATTAACTTGTGAAAAGTAGGTTTTACATTTTAAATTTTATATGGTGGTTTTCCTTTGTTTTATTTCTCAGTAAAGTAATTTTCAATTGCATATGTGCAATGTTATAATTTATGCAGTCCAAAAAAGGTTACTCTAATTCCAAAGTATATTTTTTTGTTGTATTTGGTGATTTGGACGGCCAGTATTCTTTCTACTTTTCTTAGATATATATCAAAGTGCAAGAATTTGAAGTTACTAAACAGTAACACTTCAATTGAACACCCAAGTTTCTGTTCATTCATGACCCTGAAAAAGAAGCGTTTGGTAAAGTGTATAAAAATAATATAAAATAGTGTGCATTAGTAATGCTTGTATTAGTAGTGAAACATTAGTAATCCTTGCCTTAGTTATGCAAGCAATATTTTTTATACGCTATTTGATTTGATGTGTTAGAAATAACAAATCTTGCGTTATTTCTATATAAAAATATATGTTCAAAAAAATACCCTTCGCATTATATTTATTTTTATACTTCCTTGTAACAAAGTTCTTTGTTAAAATATCATTAACTCCACTTCTTTCTTTTTTTTCAAAAATAATATTAAATAGTTATACTACTTGAGTCAAAATATCTTTGTGAAAAGTTGGCAAATAATTTTTTCATCAAATTTATTGCAACAATAGTAAATTTTTTGATTAATTATGTTGAAATTAGATTTTTTAAAAAGGATATTTAAGAGGCCATAAAGTTTATTAAGATACCAACAAATTAAAAGACATTGAAAAACAAAAACAAAACATATTATCATTTAGAAGAAAGAAAATGAAAAGAAGAGAAAGTGTTAAGAAATGTTTTAAAAAGGCTCTCGGGGTAGTCTTGTAATTATTTAATCTAATGCAAGTGTTAAATGCTATGTATTTCTAATATCTAGAATGACTTGGTATTAGTAATAGACAACTTAATACACAATAGAGTGTGTAACTAATACATTGCAAGAAAAAGTGTACAAAACAAGGTACTACTAATAGACACACTTAGTACGAGTCCGGAGCCTAAAGGGTACAAAATATTAGCAAAAATTTCAAAATGGTGTATAAAATTTTATATTAACCAAAACAAATGATTTTCAATTTTATTAGTCCGGAGTCTAAAGGTGAAAAATGTTAATAAAAATTTCAAAACGGTATATTAATATTTTTTTTAACCAAAACGGCAAAATCGCTCACAAAGTAGCGATTTTGTCTATCGAAAAAAGCAAAATGCAGCGATTTTGTAAAATTTGATTTTTTTTAAAGATATCGCTGCCAAGGCAGCAATTTTCAAAATAATTTTTTTATTGGTTTTTAATAAAATCGCTGCCTTGGCAGCAATTTGACGTTAATTTTTTTTAGTATTATTTATTTGCTTTTTTTAAAAAAAAAAATTAAAACCAAATCGCTGCCAAGGGCAGCGATTTTGAATCAATTTTTTTAAAATTATATTTTAAAATCAATTTTGAATTTTAAGTAAATCACTGCACTGGCAGCGATTTACCAAACATTTTATTTTTTTTTAAATCGCTCAAAAAAGTTTTAGAATGCAAATGAAACGATGGAGTAATTATTTAATAGTGCATCAATCTAGACTATACTTGAAAGACGAAGAGTAATGTTGATGTACTATTAAATAATTACTCCATCGTTTCATTTTTTTTGAGCGATTTAAAAAAAATAAAAAATTTGGTAAATCGTTGCGATTTACTTAAAATAAAAATAAAAATTATAAATCGCTGCACTGGCAGCGATTTACTTAATTATTTTTTTAAAAAAAATTAAGTGTAAAATCGCTGCTTTGCAGCGATTAATTAAAAATAAAAAATTGATTTAAAATTGCTGCCTTGGCAGCGATTAATTTAAAAAATAAAAATAAATTTAACGTTAAATCGCTGCCTTGACAGTGATTTATAAGAAAAATTTATTTTGAAAATCGCTGCCTTAGCAGTGATTTCTTTAATTTTTATTTAAAAAAAATCAAATTTTGCTTGCTTTTTCCGGCGGACAAACACTACTTCGTGAGCAATTTGCTGTTTTGGTTTAAAAAAATAATAATATACCTTTTTAGAATTTTTGTTAACATTTTTCACCCTTTAGGCTCCGGACTCGAAATTTAACCAAAAAGTATAATGAACCTTTTTTCGATATCTATACCAGTATTGTGATTATGTTATAAATATTTCTATCTAGGTGGATATTAGTTTAGGACAATAATAAAATAGATGTCCAAAGTAATAGTACATATATGCAAAAATGATAATTCGACACTCCATCTTGGAAATTCTTAATGATATTGTTTATAGACCACCAATCTCTATGAAGACTCCGTAATTCCACTAGTGTAAGATTTCTTTATATATATATATAGGTGGACATTAATTAAAGTCAATAATAAATAAATGTCCAAAATAACATTACATAATAAATAGGCATTCAAAACAACATGAGATTTTCTTGCTCATTCAGTTTGCTTCTTCCACAATTCACAACAAAAAAATTAACAATAAAATCACCCATCCAGAACAGAGTTGTCACTCTTATAATTTTTACCATGGACACTCCACCGGAGCTAATTCTCATGAAAATTTAATTTCATCAATCGTTACGAGGTAAACTTCTATTGTGTAATTCTCATTGTTTATCATCATACAAAAAAAAAAAAATGTTTTGAAGATTCAGCCTAAGAGATCAATCACGTACGTTCATTTTTTTTCCAAGTTGATCGATGGATTCTCAAATAACTGCTACTACAGACGCTGCACAAATGGTGTTGAAGGTACCTTTTGTTATTGGTAAGGCTTCACCCCTCGCGAGACGAAATTCAACCTTTAAGATTCTTATCATTGAATCCGTTGTTGAAATATTGGTTCAGAATTAAATTTTGCGCATGTAAATATATATATATGTTTGTGATCGATAAGATGTCGATTTTTGAGTTTAGTCCAGGTCTAAAAGAGTGCATATTTGTATAATGTACTATGCCTCAATAAAATTTGTGTTGCATAAAGGATTGATCGCGCACTTGGACTAATCGTACACACACATACACAATGTATTAGCGTATGTTAATAGCTTGAATAGAGTGGAATGGATATAGAGAATTCGTATAGCTGAGCTCTACTAGTTTGGGATTGATGTGTAGTTAATTGATTGGTATCGATAGACTGATCAGGGATTACTGATATTGTTGTTCCTTGTATGCCTGCGAATATCTTATGTCCAATTGGTATTTCATATCTATATGTGCATTCTTTATAATCATTAAGGAACTATTTGAAATTGTGAAGGTGTTGCTGGAGGGACTGCGTCTGGCAAAACAACTGTTTGCAATATGATTATTTCGCAGCTTCAGAATCAACGAGTTGTACTAATCAGTCAAGTAATAATATCTAACTCACTTTTCTATCTGCTGTGCACTTTCACTTTGTAATATGAGAATTACCTCTTGATGTTCTATTCTTGTATCCTACTTACATGTATTTTGATGGTAAACGTTTGTAGTGTGGAGAGTTCATTCTTGTGATATACGGAGTATAACTTTTTCATCATCGTCTAACATCTGATCAACCTAATGTTAACTTTCAGGAAGCATTTTATCATCCATTAACTGCAGAACAGTTAGAGAAAGTTCACGAACACAACTTTGATCATCCTGGTAGGGAATTAACTAATCTTTGAAGTTTCAAACTAGACGGTAAATGTTGATTGATTAGGTTTTCTATTGAACACCGTCTAAGGTTGGTTTGTTTAATCATGTATTCTTTTCAGATGCCTTTAATACAGAGCTTCTGCTCTCGTGTATGGAAGAATTGAAACATGGAAGAGGAATTAACATTCCTAATTATGATTTCAAGCTCCATAGGAGCGTGGAACCAGCTCGTGTGGTAATATACTCATCTTCCCTGGCCAAGTATTTAAGCTGATGTTGCATGTTGTTCGTATTGTGACTTCACAACTTTCATCTCGAAGCTTCAAACTTCAAATGCAGATGATTCTCTATTACATTTTTTCTAATCGAATGCAGGTCAATCCCTCAGATGTCATCATTTTAGATGGAATTCTTATTCTGCATGATCCTCGTTTACGTGATCTCATGAATATGAAAATCTTTGTTGATTCAGGTTCTTCTCTAACTGAAATTCTCTAATTTGAAGCCCTTTAGAACATTTTTCCGAACATTTCCATGTTGCCTCGTAAACTGTTAGTGTGTTCATGAATGCAGACTCTGACGTGCGTCTAGCCAGGAGGATACGGAGGGATACTGTTGAGAGGAACAGAAACATCCTGAATGTACTAGATCAGGTTAGCAGTTCTTTTGCACATAACAGTTTTGGATTTTCGGTTGGTCCTAAATTGAGTGGCAGGTCACCAAGTTAGCAGTTCTTTTGCTTTTAAGACTGATTTTATTTTTTGAATAACCTTTTGCTACTCTTACCTATGATCAGGTAGTTGTGGAGTTTTATATGATTCACCAGACTTTTGGGTTATGTTTTACTTGATTCATTTGAAAATTTGAATTCTTCAAGTTGATTATGCTATCTGATATGCAGTATTCCAAATATGTTAAACCTGGTTTTGAGGACTTCATTCATCCAACAAAGAAATATGCTGATGTAATAATTCCTCGAGGAGCAGATAATGATGTTGCAATCGATTTGATAGTTCAACACATTCGTACAAAGCTTGGACAACATGATCTTTGCAAAATATACTCAAATGTATTTGTTATACAGTCTACATTTCAGGTATGTATCTCTTAAGGTTGTTTTCTTGATCGCGCTCCAATTTTCAAGCACTGGTACATTGTCTTGATCTGTGCTTCAACATTCTTGAAGACCAAGGTGGAACAGTCCCATAACACTTGTCCATTTTCTAGATACGTGGGATGCATACACTTGTGCGAAATGCAAAAACAACCAAGCATGACTTTGTTTTTTATGCAGATCGCCTTATTCGCTTGGTATGATTGTTTTTATCTCATGTACTGAATAAAATTATCTTCTGGGAGCATTATTGTGAAGCATGTTTTTATTTTTACTCATTTTTGAGGTTGTGGAGCATGGTCTCGGTCACCTTCCCTTTACTGAGAAGCAGATAATCACTCCTACAGGTAACTTTCCGATTCAAAATCTATAAACAGGAACTTGGTGAAAGAATTATCTTTTCCTCTTTTGCAGGATCTGTTTATAGTGGAGTCGTTTTCTGTAAACGTTTGTGTGGAGTTTCAATCATCAGAAGGTACATAGTTATTTTCCTATTTTATTTGGAAAGAGTAGTATTTACAACATATCAGACAGTTTCTGTTCGATATTACTCTCCAATTATCAAGAATAGCCTGTCATTCATATGCCTTATCGATAAACAAAAGTGAAAGTTGACATGGTTTGTGTTGCAGTGGAGAAAGCATGGAAAATGCATTGAGAGCTTGCTGCAAAGGAATCAAAATCGGAAAAATTCTAATCCACGGGGAGGGTAAAAGTGGAAGGCAGGTTAGTTATATATACCAATTACCAGCCTCTTTGCTCAGTGTTAGAAATGTTTCTGTCAAAAATATGATTGAACAAAAATAGTTCAACTGATATGATTCTAACACTCTAAAGTACAAACACGCGTAAAGAGTTGTCTTCAATCCATACAGACACAATTTCTCCTAGTTCAAACTTAATATAATCTCCGATAACAGAAGATTTAACAATAGCAGAACATAAAGAACAAAATGTAGTGTCTTACTGATCCGATCATCATTACAGTTGATCTATGAGAAGTTACCAACAGATATTGCAAGTCGACATGTATTGCTGCTTGATCCAGTACTTGCTTCAGGTTGGAAAACTCTTTTCTTTCTATCAATCAATCAATAACGTTGTCACCTAATTAACCAATGAATTACTTTCCAGGGAATTCCGCGGTGAAAGCTATTTCTGTACTTCTTAGTAAAGGTGTACCAGAGTCCAACATTGTTTTCTTAAACCTTATATCAGTAAGTAATCATAAAACACTACTCAAGTATTTTGAGATACAGTTTACTAAAACTACTCGTGATGCAGGCCCCTGAGGGACTACATACTGTATGCAACAAATATCCGCGATTGAAGATTGTAACATCAGAGATTGATACAACACTTAACAAGGACTTACATGTGATTCCTGGTATGGGAGAATTCGGAGATCGTTATTTTGGTACTGGTAGTCGAGTTATAACTCCTTCCTAACATCAACCATGTAAGCTTGGAGAGGATATAGACATATATATACTCTGTCCCTCTTTTATCTGGGATGGAATTCTAGTGCTCAGATAATCCATAAGACTGTTTTTTGTCTGATAACATTATCTTAGCCATAAAGAATTCGCGCTTTGTTCCCCCCTTTTGTTCTGATTAGAAAGAGCGAGGTCTTACTATTTCAAGGGGATGAAGGACAAGTAAAAGAATCGCGAGATTTAATGATAGGAGAAGCATGAGCATAGAGTTTTGTTTCACATTTTTCGTAATATTTTTGTTGCACCTCATATGGAAATTGGAAATGTGTATTAGTATATGTTTGATTATATAAGCATAAGTATGTATACTAGTAATTAAATATTTTCAAATTTAAGTTTCTTTGATATAGTAGTAATTACCATTGTTTTTAAGTTATCTATCGCGTTTTTCTATAAAAATAAGTTCATGTAATTAGAAAAGGTAATAACATTCAAATGTTTATAAATAAGCAAAATGCTGACAGAAAAGGGTATATCTTCATTAGTAAATGAATGAATTTAATACGATTTTTGGTTAAACATAAAAATAATTTGAACATTCAAAACAAGTCTTTTATTCCTTTCAAATCAAAGTAATTTTCGCGTCTCGATATTTAAAATTACATGAACTATAAAACATTATTATTCCGTGTATATTTTATCAAAGATAATATTAGTTTTGTTCACTTTTGTTTGTCAGAATTTTCTTTTTAAAGTCAAATTATAAAGAATTTGATTAACATTTTATGTTCATCATATTGAGATACAAAAATTGCAATTTATGGTATTTTTTTTATACCGTTTTTAAATATCTAAATTTTTTGTTTTGAAAAATCAAGTTAATATAGTCTAATTTAAATTCAAAAATTAGTCAAAATTTAACTTAAAAAAAAAAAACATGATAAATAAAAATAAACGGAGAAAACAAATGATATCCAAGCATATGAGAAGACTTGTCATGTACAAAACATAACGCAAAAGGAAAGTAGGTTTGTTTCAGCCTCTTTCCATCCCTGAAATGCCATGTATGTCTATTTCAATCGACTTTCATTGAAACATGAAAAGAATCGTCGACTTAACTTATTTTTTTATATAATTTTAATATAGTTAAATTTTTTTAATTGGAAAATATTAAACGTATGATTTAATTCTCTTAGAAAGTTAATCAATTTTACTTTTCTACTCAAAAATCATTCAAAATTTAAATTCCATGCGCTTGTTCGTACGTTTCCTAACGTGTCCAAATGCTAAATCGATTTGATCTTCGATGGACACTATGAAAACTTATGGACCAGTGCATGTATAGAACTTAGATTTACAATTTTTTTCAAATTTATGTACCACCTTGAAATTGTTTGAAATGAACAGATCAATCACATCGAAAAGAGACATACATTTATGAAAGTCAAGGTCCTTGAAATGTGTTCCCCACTGCGTAAAAATATGCAACTAATGCAAGGAGATAAAACCACACTTCTCTTTTACCAAGAATGAGCTATCATACTCTCAAATTATTTATTATATTTTTTTTATATATACATCTTTTATAAATAATAATATTAATTAAAAAGTAATTTTATATTATTTTATCTTTGTTTATATTTTAAGATGTGATCTTGCTTCATAAATATTTACACCATTGAAATGTTTATAGTTAAGAACAATTAAAACTAAAAATAAAATAGAAACTAAAACACAATTACCTTTATCTTTTTAAAAAATTCAACTGTTTTTAGAAATAGCAACAGATAATATAAAACAGAAAAGTACTGGAGAACAATTAAGTACTTACATTTCAATTTAAATGTGTTGCTTCCTTTTTTACACTCTTTTAACATGCATGATTTTTTTTAATACTTCCTCTGGTCCATATTATAAGTGAATTATTGAAAAAACAAAAACAACAGTTGAAAATGAGTAAATTAATCAAAGTTCAAGAAAATCGTTGAGATTTTTTTTTTCATATTAACCCTTCTTTATGTTTTCTAGGAGACTAAAATGAAAATAATCATAAAACGCAGCCTTTAGTTTGTGTCTTTGTATATTTTTGTGAAGGGACAGTTAATATGAACTAAGAGGGAGTGCCTCTAATTCTAATATTTTTACTTGGCATGTTATAACAGTGATATTCTAAGTGTTTTTGTACTCTAAACAAACTAAGACACTTAAATTCAAACTTCGTAATTAAATAAATTAAGACACTTAAATTGAAATCGGAGAGTGCCATTTACCTCTCTTTATCTCAATGCTCATACCGAGGAAGCACGAAGAGATGCATCCTTTTTCTGTACAAAATGATACTCCACTTGCATGAGACATTTATGAAACACAGAACCTTAGCCCTATATAAACCTCATTCACCTTGAATCATCAACCCACAGCAAAACAGAAACACAAATTCATATATAGGTATCTTCCTCTTAGCCTATTAACAATAATCAGTGTAAAAATGCCAACCACCATGGAAGATGTCACTGCCAAGATTGATGCAGTTGAAATCGACCCCAAGAGTGGTGTTGCTCTGAAGGAGAAGGCGATCGAAGGTGAACTAATGACTACAGAAACAACACAAGAGAAGACTAATGAAGCTAAAAGTGATCCGGAGAAAGAATCCAATGGTGCAACTTTCAAAGAAGAGGAAGTTCCAGTTGAGGTTGAACCTAAAACTGGAGTCTCTTTTCCTGTCAAACTTGAAGATGGAAAGCAGTTGAAAGCTGTAGGTTTAAGGAAGAAGAGCATGCTTGGCATGGGCATCAAAATCTATGGCTTTGGTATTACACAATTAAATACATCTTGAGTGTGTTTGGTATGAAGGAAAACATTTTCTGGAAAATGTTTTCCAATTTTCTTATGTTTGGTTGGGGCAAAAGTTTTGGAAAATGTTTTCCAAATCAACTCATTTTCCTCAAAATTAAGGAAAATGACTTCCCTTACAAAATTAAGGAAAACATTTTTCAAAGCTCTCCTCCAATATCAAATTACATTTTATTTTTTTTGGAAAAAACATCAATTTTTTTTAAAAAAAATTTCAATTTCAAAATTTTATTTTTTGACCCGATCCCTGACCACCCTCCCCCCACCCCCCTCTCCAAAAAATTAATTTTGCTTTTTAATAATATTTTCGACTTCAAATTTTTATTTTAAACTCGTACCTCCCCCCTGGCCAGCCCCCCTACCCACCCCTACCAGCCCCCCCACTCCCACCCCTAACCCCCAAAAAATTTAATTTTGCTTTTTAAAAATACTATCAACTACAAATTTTTATTTTTTTCACTCCTACCCCCTCCCTTGCCCCCACCCCCACCCCCCAAAAAAGTTATTTTTAAAAAATATTTTCAATTTCATAAATTATTTTCTACTCTAGTAAAAATAAAAGATGTTCCTCAAAAACATTTTTCATTCATTAATTAAACACTAAAAATCATTTTCGAAAAATATTTTCTACTCACCAACCAAACATGGAAAAGTAAGTTCAAAATCTACTTATTTTCCAGAAAAACATTTTCTAGGAAAACATTTTCCATGGAAAACATTTTCCTTCGTACCAAACACACCCCTTATTGACTAATGTTCTAATCTATTTCTACACTTTATGATCTTATTATTTGGCTACAGGAATATATGCAGACAATGAGAAATTGAAAGACCTTATGCAGTCTAAGATTGCGAAAGCACCAGCAAAACCAACAAAGGAGATGTATCAAATGGTGATTGATAGTGATTTGGGAATGATGATGCGGTTGGTAATTGTTTTCTCTAACCTAACCATGAACATGGTAAGAAAGAACTTTGATGAAGGCCTCGGAGCTGCCATCAAGAAGCTTACAGGTGGAAAGAATGAGGAGCTCACAAAGAAGTACTATAACTTAAATTGCTAATCATTGCTATTCAGCCATAGCTTGAATGTTTAAACTCTAATATCCTGTTGTTTTATATTAGGATCATGGGAGAAGCATCTGATGACATAAAGCTGAATTCTGGTTCTGTAATTGAGATTTCAAGGCTTCCAGGATATGTTCTTCAGACCAAAGGTAAAATAGGTTCTTATCAATTCCATGCCATCAATTTGCATGCCAAACTTGACTAGACATCAACTTTATCTAAATGCAGTAAAGGGTGAGATTGTGAGCAAGGTGGAAAGTGAACTACTCTGCAGGGCCTTCATCTACATGTATATAGGTGATGATCCATTTGACAAAGAAGCCAAGGAGAAGTTTGGGACATCCATGCTCTCTCTGTTCTAAGTAGTAGGTTTCCAGCATTTACTAGTCTAGGTTGTTAAAGAATAAGCTGGTGACTTTGAACTGATGAATAATTGCTCAATAAAAGCATGGTTGATTTTTCATAGTGCAGTATTTCTAGTGTTCTATTATGCAAAGCTTCAGCACTAAGAAGGGATTTCCTGACTAAGGAAAGTTTATCCTATGAAAAATATTCATATGACATTCAGCAAACAATCTGAAACTGCAATTAGGTGCTTGTATAATAGATCCAGTAATGTTTAAGTAAACCCTATGAAACTGATAAATTTATGGAACAGCAAAAGGTGCATATAGTGTACAAAAATAAATTTGTAGAATCAGACCATGGATAAGATTAGCCATAAATAACTTTCCTAGGGTCCAATTGTCCACTGCAATAACTTGAAGATACCGTAGAGAGCTCTTGCCGCCCCCTCCACTCTTCAGAAGGTTTTAAGATAATCGGAGTTTCAACAGCAGCAGAATCCACACACAACATTTTCTTGTAATCTTGATCACCCAAATCTGGGAGAGACTTGGCCTTTTTGTCCCAAGGATTCCAAACAACTGCATATCACATCCATATTACACTTAAAAATACTCAATGGAGATGGCAGTAAAAGGGAATCAAAGAATTAAAAAAAAAAAAGGTATAAATCATCATACCAGCATCTGCCATTCCTTCTTTCTGAAGGACATAAGTTCTCTTCTTCTCGTGATCTATTATGGCAGTTTTTGTTGGTGTGCTAAGATATACTCTATCCGTCTAACAAAATGAAAAGGTTTAGATTAGCAAAATAATACTGAGAAATGTACTCCTCTTCTCAATGAAATTTGAAAAATTCAAACAACCAAGCATATAATAAAGTGATCTAAGAGAAGCTCCTCTGGCACCTAGTGGTCCTGAATTCAAATCAAGGCGTCTATCCTCGAGAAATATGGAGAACAAACCTAACATAGTAATACTACCTCACTATCAAATGTAATTGCATCTGCCTGCTCTGTGTATCTTTCTCCCCGCTGCAAATTATCGAAGTAGTCAAGTGTCTCCAAGCCCTCAACCCGCACCTCACTGCAAATCAAACTGCATCACCTATCTGAAAAGGATAGTGACGTATCTAGCAAAGTTCAGTTATAATTTCTTTTTTGAACGGTTCATCATTGAATGAGCATGATATATTGAAGTACAGGTCTGAATTCATTGCAAGAAGCCCAAAAAAGGAAAATATAGGTATTAAAAGTTCCAACTTGTTACCAGAAAAATAACTAGAAAACCAACAAGGCAAACCTGATATCAGACACAGATAAATAATTACGCAGAGAGAATGTGAATGAGAATGGCTTGTTATCTATATTCCTGACACGAGGAATCAAAGTCAGCTTGCCAGCACTGAGAGAAATGCGTAGCCGCACCTCAAACCTGCCACACAAGAACAGGGTTACCATTATACATCTTGATAAATTTGTTGACTTGGGGATAGTGCATTACTATCGGCTAACAGACTGTAAGACTATGTATTCTCCCCACCTATGCGGCCAGGTCTTCAGATCCTCTTCGGTAGATTTCAAAATGAGATCAACAGTTGACTGATTGTTTGCTGCAGGTAGAGGAGAAGGAGAATCGTCCAATTCCCACACTCTATTTCTTGCAAAACCATGTCGCTCTAAAGAACCAAAAGTTCCAAACTGCAATACACATTTCTAGTTGAGATGCAAAACTGAAAAGAAAAGAACCCCAAAATTGCTGTAGTTCAGTTTGTGGACAACCTGTGGGAAGCTGATAGGTATTCCACCTCTGAAGGCTTTAGGAGGTTTCCACAGGGTCTACGAGACAGTACAAGAACCCATAGTCAGGACAATAATTAGAGAAAAGGTCTGTAGAAGTATCGGGCGAGCAATAAAAATGAATGGACAATGATCTAAAGTCAATATCTCGAGTGTGAGCTGCATGTATAAACATACAAGCAGATCAAGTTATGTGAGAGATCTAGTAATTATACATATTAGAAACCTGAATTTGCTGATTTGAACTAAGCTCATTGATAGATTTGACATCTCTAGATAATGGTTAAATGGCACTTTACCCTGCATAAGAGGATAAATTTTTCTTTTCATGGACTCTACTGAAGAGCTCATGATATTTTCTCTTAAGTCACTGGATACCTGTTCCATTATGGAAGGTTTGACATTCTGTTTTCACTAAGAACATTCACCAAATGCATTGGAATGTGATAACCAAAGTTCAGAACAAGTTTAGTGAACACGTTTAGACCTTATTACTCCTGAACAGCAGTTCTTCTCTTCGTTCATTCTTCCAAGAAACAACTTGACCACCCTGAAAAAGCACCTGCAGCAGAGAACATGTACTAGAATCAGATAACATTAAGGAAAAGATAAAGTTCGCTGTAAAACAGAACCTTTTATTATTTTCCAGCCCATAAAACTCAGCATTTTGTAGTCCCACAACCAATTTGTGATATTTGACCTGGACATGAAGCCATGTATACTTTATGCATCTGGATCTTTCCATTTAGGGGTTAATAGAGGATCCTCCATATGCCAATTTAAGAAGGTAGCACATCATCTCCAAGTTAAATGGACAGTGGAGAGGTTTTCATTGGTACAATGGAGATCACAGGTTATTGCTACTTCATTGTTTCCCATAAGCATTCAGAGCCACAGAATTCTGACTAGATAACAACAACCCCCTAAACACTAAAGTTCAATTCAAGACCATATATAAGAAAGACTAAACCATTACTCCATTAGCAAGTCAATGACAAAAATCAATAGTAATTGCAAGGCCCAAGGTATAACGTTCGTTGAGATAAAAATTAATAGGAAGGAAAGCAAGAAAAGCTAAAAAAAAATATTTCCTATCTGATTTGTTATCTTCTGTTAACTATTTAAGCTCCTAATAAGCAAGCACTGTGCCTTTACATAATCTCTTCAATGGAGGGAGTCCATCTTTTTAATTAACTGCTCTAATTATCAATATTCTAATCAAGAGGTTGCTCACCATCCAAGCTAGGAGTATGTACTTTTTAGGAACTACTGGATAAAATGATCGAGATGGGAAAAAATAAAGCCATAATTCAGCAATGAGGTCATATTTAGTTTTGGAAGGCCAGCATTCCAAATACCAAAATCAAACTAATTAACAGACTACAAATGATAATAAGATAAAAAAAAAAAACACAAATGCAAAAAGATGAAGTTCAGAAGTCACTTAGATGAATATCAAATCTAGGATTCCTGAGTTATGGGGAAACCAAACCAACAGGCTTCAGCTAAAAGGTAAAGCTCGAGATATTGAAACCAATATCTACTATCTCCCATAAGCAACAATTACCAACTAATAATTCTATCCAACAAATCTATCTGAAGAAATCATCTAACGCTGGGATGATCAGTATTAAGTTAATAGTTCTAGCATTCTCGTCAAGCTTTAGAAATGTACAAATCCGTGAATCTCAGGAACTAAAAAAAAAAACATGTACAGAACCGAAAAATAGAACTTAAATCATAATTACGCAGCACAAACAATCGCAATTTTGGGAGAACACAGTTAAAACCCTTCATACACTAAACACAAAACAAAATATATCACAATTATCACACTTCTGCAAAAAAATACTACGAATAAACTTGAAAAATGAAATTAAAATTTTTCAAAAACCTCTGCAGTTGATCCAGTATGCTCCTTCAATACGATTCGCGAAGCCGATCCATCGGCGTCGTGAATTATGTTCGACGACATAATTATAACTTTTTCACTGCAATTTCGTTCTTCGATACTGATCAAAATCTACAATAACAAGCTGTTTACCATAATCAAACACGTAGAACATATAAAATCAGAAAACTACAAAAAAAAAATACCAAAAAAAAAATGAGAAAAAACAAACCTGCAAACGCAAAGTGCTACACGATAAGCACAGAATATATATTAATATTATGAAACAAATGGCTGAAACTGAACCGCTAAAGACGAATTATAATAATATGAAATCAAATACAATAAACTAACATTTTATTTTTTCTTGATTGTTGATTAATGTGTTGAAAGAGGCTACCAACTTCAACTTCATGACAAATCCATGTCGTACATTTAGCGTTTTTTGTACGACTTTCTACTTTTTTTTTTAGTAATAAAAAAAAAATTAGGCAGTGAGAGAAAATGCTGGAGAGGATGGGGGCGGTGGATGTGGACGCGTAGTGGGCGATGGGAGGGACCAAAGAAAATTCTGATTCTAACTCATGAAAAGTTTTCTTAATTTGATTTGACATAAAAAAAAAAGAAAATTAAAAATTGAACTTAAAATGAAAAATAAATGTTCATGTCGTAATATATATAAAAAGAAAAAAACAAGCATTATAAAGCTAAATTATTATTAATTATTAAATAAAAAATATGTGTTACTTTTTTATAAATAGATATCTTAATATTAATTGTTGTTTTAAGTATAGAAACGTGTTGCTTTACAAATTAAGACCAAAAAAAATAAAATTAAATACCAATGAATGTAATATTCGATAGGTATAGTTTATTAATTATTATGGTATGAGGAGATATCTAGAATGATTAATGGGATTATGTTTATTTGATAACTTTTTAGTTATTGTGTATAAATTCATACTAAATACTATGATTATTATTTTATATTTTTTTATGATTAAAATATGCATAAACTATGAATTAAATTTTGTATATCGTATTGAGGATAACTAATAAAATCATTAATATTTGAATAAACAATATTTTTCATAAATCTCTACTTAAATAGTACTCGTATAAGCCTAATTAACAATCAAATATACTCTCGTATTCAATAATGCGTTCGTTTAGAATATATAAACATATTTAAAGTAAGTTTGATGAAAACGTGAGAATTTATAATTTAAATACCAAATATAACATATTTTAAAAAAAATTTGAAAAGGTTGAGAAAATGTACTATATATTTAATTATATAAGAATTGTTTTTGTAAAATTACAACTTGAAGTATAGCAAATCAAATATAAATATTTAACTAAAAATAGTAATGATGTCATATAGTTTGAAACTTGAGAAGTATATTTGCATCATATTCTAAACCAAAAATTCACAGCTTCATATGAAAAGACAGTTATCTTTTCAATCCATTCAATCGCATAATGTGAAACATTGAAGAAACTATGTATAAATTAAAAAAGAATCTAAAAAATTAACATTTAAAACCATTGAAATCTAATAAATAAATTTAAAAATTAGATTATTTCTAATATATGAAAGATATTCTTATTTATTTTCGTTAAATTTAAGATGTCTGAATCTAAATACACATCTGAATATTAAGACGTATTTTCTTGGTTTGAATACTGAATTAATAAGATTGTTTGTTTTCAATATCGAGTATGTGTATAATTTATTTATTTTTAAAATTAGAAATTAAACAGTTTATTGATAAAAGTTATAATCCAAACCCTCTTTCAAAAAAATTGTTTCAAGAATTAAAATTATGACCCATCTAAAAAGAAAGGATTTAATAGTTTTCCCAAAAAAAATTACTCAAGAAAATAAGAAATGATGATATCAATTCACCCACAAAAGTTGTTACAATTCATAAATATCAATTCACCCACAAAAGTTGTCTATATTAAAATATTTGATAAATATTTATAAAACACTATGAAAACTTACTTATTTAAAAGACAAAAAAGTATAAATAGAAAGGAGAGGAAGAAACTTGAAACTTGACAAAAAAAAAAACAAGGAAGAATAAAACTTGTAATGAAAGAACACTTTTATTATTTAATAGAGTTCGAGTGGTATTAAGACTTTGTTACATATATGTTTTATTAAGACTCATTAAGAGTTCTTTTTTTTTCAAAAAAAAAAAAAAGAAATAAATAAACTTTGAATTATCAAATACACTTAATAGGCTGAATCTAAATAGTTAAAATTTAGATCTCCATTAAGTGCAAACAAGTGAGGTCTTAATCCTTTCCCGTTATCAATATATAGAAGTGATAATTTATTGTTCAAAAATCACATATATAGTTCATCTTAGACCAATATTATAACATAATTCTCTATTCATACTTTTTAGTTGTTATGTTACACTTTTTTAAAGTCAATTTGATTAAATTTAAAAGTTAAATTAGATGATACTAACTCAATTTTTTTACTAAAGATTTAAATATCCAAAAATTATATAAAAAGAATAAAAATTATAATTTTTTATATATTAATAAGATTAAAAAAATATACACTATAAAATATTTATTAAAATTCTTTGATTCTAGAAAAGATAAGCATGATAACTTTAAAAAAAAAAAAAGAACCGAATACATAAGCAATAATTTCAAATCTAAAGATTAATCATATTGTGGCAACTTTACGTAAATCAGAATTTGTTTTTTTTTTATTTTAGTATAGATTAATTTACAAGATGAACATCAAACATTTATCCTTGTCATTAACTTAAAAATTTAACAAAATAAATTTTGAAACTTCCAACTCATGGCAAATGCCAATCATGATTTTATAACCAATAATTGAAGGAGCACATTTAAAAATTGAAAAAAAACCTTACACCTCATGCATGCCTTGGTGTGATCTATATAAGACTCACATTAAACAAACTATATAATATAATATTAATATATGTGTTGCATCAAATCAAAATCGAGTAGACTATTTTAAAAAACACCTAGTTTGTGTCACGTCATACTAAAATAGTAATGCCAAATCATATAATCAAGAGACCATAAACACTTCTCTTTTTTATTTTTTTATTTTCATTTAAAAGAAAATATCTGTTTTGAAATACGATTATTCGAAGTTATCCAATGAAATAAAGTACTCGATACTATATTATTATCAACTTAATTTTTAAATCCAATAGAAACAAACTAAAAGAAAAATATGAAATAAGTTATCGAAATTGTCGATAATCTCTAGCTAATTTATTGTTAAAATGCTCTGAGCTAATTGAATTTTCTTATAATTTATCACTAATCTGTGACTAAATGAAATTAATATGAAAATTTTACCCCTCTATTTGACTAACTAAACTTAGATACACCTTCGATCTACTCCTGATACACTTCTGATATGCAACAAGACGACATAGCAAGTAGTCTCAAACTCTAGTATGGGCATGAAGTTCTTAATAAAAATTGAAAAAAATGTTGAAAACGCTCCTAAGTTGACAAAATTTTGGGGTGTATTTCACTAATCTTACAAAATCAAACGTGTATTTAGCTTTAATTAGTCAAATAAAAGAATATTATTAAAACTGTCAATTAGAGGCGAGTCACCTTGGTACAAGGAGGTTCATTTGAATCCCATTCGATGGAAAAATATACTATTTATACATAGTTAAAATAATATTTTATCTATATATTAGATGTCGAACTCCCTTGACTACTCCCTGTGTTTATTTCTACGAATTTTAAACCCCCTTATTAAAAATTATAACTCCGATACTTCTGTTAATAATTTAAAGATAAATTAACAACTCACGTTAATTTTACGATTGCTTTTAATACTTCCTTTATTTTCCTTATTTATAAACGTTTCTCATAGGATTCTCTGAACTAGTAATTGTTTCTGTCATTTTCAAGTCGACATTTGTACTAAATGGTTCAGCTATAGACAGGCATTTCTCAAATTCCCTTAACCTATCATGAAATCGAATTCAGACTACAATAATTGTTCGTTTGGCCATGCCGTATAAAATTGTAATATGAAATAATAACATAAAATTAATATTTTATTTGGATACATAATTTAATTTCTTTTTATGTTGAATGTTTTTTTTATAATTTTAAAAATTTCATAAGTTTTAAAATTATTAAAATTATTTTATTTTTTATACCATCTTATTAAATAAGCAAAAGTCACATAATGCACTATCACAAAGTTAATTTTAAAAAAAAAAACATAAGCTTTATTGATCAAACTTCAATTCAATAAGAAAACATTAAACATAAATAGAATGGTACTAATATAATCCTCTCACATAGTATAAATAATTTTCTCACGTTAAACTTGTATTTCTCGATCATATGACCGAGAAGACGAATCATCATTATTATCGTGGATTCATCTGTTGGTCAATGTGATTGGTAAATAAATTTGATAAAAATAATAAATTTGGTGAATATAACTTGTAAAATAAGAATTGATTTGAAATAATAATAAATTTTATGTTGGTGAAAATAATTGTTATATGAGATATAAATGATTTCAAAAATAATAATATGAATTATAAATTTTATTCACATATAAAATAAATAGAAAATAGATATAAATAAAGATTGTTTTTATAAAATATAAATTTGTGAGTTTAATATATGAACTGAAATTTTCAAATTATGTTTTTTGAGAATTTATAATTTTTGTTTTATTCTCATATGATGTGTTGTAGCAACACTGCTATAGAAGATTTATGTTAAATCATACACTTTTTAATTTTTGTTTATATATGAATTGTGAGCAATTATTTTTCACTCAAAAAACTAGTTCAACCAAAGCTGATTTTTTTTTCTACGAAAATATACGACCAACAAATTTTTGAAAAATGTACTTTATAACCAAACGTCAAATCAGATAATGTCAAATATATTGACAAACTTTTTTAGTAATTGAAAACATGTAAAACTCAGATTCACAATTAATTTTTAATTATGATATGTGACTGTAGTTAAAGAAATGGAGAGAATAAGTAATAAAGAGGATATTCATGGATATTCTTATTGATTATTAGTAGTATACTAATTAATTCAATTTTTTGTCGGTTACATGTTCTTTCATTTTCAAGTTTGTTGATAAATGATAGATATATGTACTTACGGAGTGTATTAATTAGTTAAAATTAAAATTAAATCAACTTAATTGATTTAAATTATTAATATCAAAATAAACCTAATATAATATATATTTATTACTTTGATCGTTAATGGTTTCTATTCGGTTTGGTTATTTTATTATGTTGACTAGCATAACTTTTGATCACTGAATTTATTACGAATAAAGTTTCAAAACTCACTATTTTATCTGAGAAGGAAGAAGTCACACAAAAATTGTCATAGACACATACACACACACACATATATATATATATATATATATATATATATATATATATATATATATATATATATATATGAAATGGAAAAGAGGTGTTTCTATTTCATCCAAATTAGTTGTTTTTTCTACATTCATATGATCTACTAAAGTAGATCGGTATTGACCATATAATAAAAGCAGATCTTGGTCCATGGAGTCCCAAGAAGGTAAGAACTCCAACTTGTTCGATGCTTCTTCGGCCAAATACGATATACAAGTGGGACCTGCACTATGAGCAAGCTGTGCGAAAAACCAATTCAGTTATTTCTTCGATTTTTTTTTTTAATAAAATCATAATCAAATCAAATACTAATGATTTTTTCAAATCTAAAATCAAATCAAACTCAATCCAAATAAAATCGGTTTATCAATCGGTTTGGTTCGATTTCTTAATTTGAATCAATTTTACTCAAACAATGAACATCCCTATATGTACTGATGATTAAATTTATCGTAGCGCCCACTAGATAAACCCCCATTGTGTAATGGTTTACAAACTATACAGAGAATGTAAATCGTACTAGACAAGCTTTATGCGACAGACTCGACTCAGAAGGATTTGAGGGAAGATCAATCCCGAATTATCTATATGAATAACTATCTTCCAAACCAACTAAATTATTTTGAATTAGGAACCTTTCACGAACTTTATAATTTTTAAAGCTGAATCATGTAAAACATGATGTCTAATTAAGTGAAGATTAATAGGAGTAGTACTACTTTTTATAATTTTAATTATTTGTTGTATCCTTTGATATATATAGTGCATGAGTCAAAAAGCTACAAAGCAAAGAGTTTAGGGGCAAAGATTGAAGATTTCAGTAAAGTTTACGGCGAAAAGGAAAAAGCTATTCATTCCACAAAAAAAAAATGGGTAACTAACGGCTGCTTTGCTTTAATATTTCAGTTTGTTGACTGTGTAATGTTCCATTTACAAATTACAAGGCAAACAAAAAATATTGCCTTTCTAATATATTTAGGGTGGAGCCAATCAATGCTTTTGATTAAAAAAATAAAAATAAAATATATATATATATATATATATATATATATATATATATATATATATATATACTAGTAAATTATAAATATTGTAGTCCAAAATGCAATAATTTAAAATTTTTGAATCAGGATATTTTGTACTAATATAAAGAGGTTTTAAATTGAACAGATACATTTGTTCGTGAAAGAACATTATTGCTATGAATAATCATTTGTTCTTTTATGAAAAAAAATACATTCGTGAAAGAGCATCACTCTACTACTATTAAGTTTTATAAATATAAAAACTCTCTAAAAGTAATCTAAGAAAAATCTATAAACAAAGATTTTGTTGCATCCTTTGAAGAGAATTATTTTATTTACCTCAGCATGTTTATGAGCAATATTTCTTTAAAAAAAGTGATTACACGTCTCTAAAAAATCCAATGTTATTTACATGGATATTGTTTTTCAAGTTCATTTACCAGCTGATATAGGTTAAACATCAAATGATACCTTATATTATTCTTTTTTCTTTGGTTTCCCACTTAGGTATTTGTTATGTGTCCTAGGTCACAAATGTTCATTAACAGATGGTAAAATGTTTTCTACGTACCCAAAAATCAAATTTAAAATTTCTAATTAAGAATGAATATGTATTTACCGTTCTACGACTGACATTTGACGGTGACATGTGGTTAGTATATTGACAAGGGGATAGGGGGATCTCTTGATAATAAGTAAACTAGGGGATAAAGCTGACAACAGTTCCTTGCATAAGAGGGAAGTTAAAGATTCAAGCCAAGGTATTTCCACATAAAACAGTTAAGTAAAAAAATAAAAGATGAGTTGAAAAGGGAATTGCTTCCAATCAAGAAATATAGATCAAATTAAAAAAGAGAATCTTGAAAAGGCATACATATTACATACTCATCAAGCAACCCAATATACTTACAACCTTTTTATTAAACATATATATATATATAAAAGAGAAACAAAATATTGATAAACAAACAAGTGGTGACTAAAGGGTGGCAGAGGGAGTTTCCAAGCCATGGAAGAAATGGTGGTGGAAGCTCTCCTCTCTGGTGATAGACAAGCACAACTCCTTGCTGCAAGACAACTTGCTCAATTTTCCAGCAAGCAAAGGCACAAAATAGCCGAAAAAGGCGTTGTTCCTCCATTGATTTTGATGATGAGTACATATAATGATTGTGAAGTTATTGAAGCTGCACTCTTTGCTCTCCTTGGCATAGCATTTCGCAGTGAAAGGTTAGCGCGTGTATATTTCATTCAGGGAAGATCAAACATGTTAACGAATAGGAGTGTAATCGATACCTGTTTGATTTTCAGAACTGAAATGATGAATATTCTTGTTAATATTTGCAGGAACAAGATACTCATAGCAAAGTCAGGGGGTATAACAGTGTTATTAGATGTAATTCAATGCGAAAACAAGTTGTTAGTAGAGCTAGGAGTGGCATTTCTCTTGACCCTCTCTTCTTGTGGTTCAAACAAGATGGCAATTGCTTCATTTGGGGCTATCCCAATTCTACTTGAATTGTTAAATTCACAATCCTACAACAACATGAGCTTCCAAGCTAATTTGGATATCTTGTCAACACTTCACAATCTTTCAACTTGCAATCAGCTCATCCCTTCCATTGTTTCATATGGAGGGGTAGCTACCTTGATCCGACTAGTCAACCTTACCTCGGAGTTGGTAATGGAAAAGGCTGTGGTGTTGCTAGAGAATCTTGTTTCTTCATCAAGAATTGCACTAGAGGAGGCTGCAAGAACAGAGGGAGCAATCCAGTGTTTGGTGGAGGCCATGGAGGAAGGTTAGCTGCTTGATCATCTCATCTAAAAGTTTAAGTCGTTAGAAATAGTGCACTTGTGTGACCACATTACCTTGTTAGAGAGTGCATAATGTTTAATTACTTGATTTATTATGTCTCTACAGGTTCAAGACAATGTAAAGAACATGCAGTGGCAATTCTACTCCTAATATGCGATAGCTGCAGAGACAGATACAGAGGAATGATCTTAAGGGAAGGAGCAATGGCAGCATTGCTTCAGTTGAGCGTTGATGGGACAAGGAGAGCGAGAGACAAGGCTAAGAGACTGCTTTTTCTTCTAAGAGACTGCTCAAATTGTGGCCAAACGACTAAACAGACGAAGAATATTGTGTTATTTGAGCAAATTATGAGACAGATTGAACAAGTAGGAGAACCAGAAGGGATGTCAGTTGCTAACTTAGAGGAAATGATTTCAAAACTTAGAACATGACATTTTCATGTGATAGATGTTCAAGTTGTGTTGATAGTAGCAGTAGAAATCATTTGCTTTCCGAGTTTTGGGAAGGGGTAAAGGATTAATCCTATTATATCATAATATCTGCACAAACTTATAGGGTTTAGATAGTTTCTTGCACTACAGTAATATTTTACTATTTTGCTAATATTGAAGTTTTAGTGTTGAAATATTAGTTTGATGAATATATCAAAAGAAAAGTAAAAGTCAAGTGAATTCATGTACAAAGCAACTTCAACTTCCACACAATTTTTGCAACAAGACATGCAACATCCCAAAACCCGTGCTGATCTTATTATTCATCTTTAACAAAAACCACCAGGAAGTAAGACCTCCACACCTGGCATTTAAAGCATCTTTGTAGGGTATAAACTAAACCTGCAGGTATATGTAGTAAGTAGCAGTTGTTTAAAAGTGGCCTTGGCTCACTTGAAGAAAACAAGAGGAGCTCATCTCCACAGTCGGACACGTTCTGCATTTACGTTTTACTCCCTCAGAAAAATTCACACCTAACACGTAGCAAATGTAATGGTCTAGAGTTACATCATTACTCTCTAAAAGAACCTCTGGATGCATACACTTTCTTGACAACATTTTAGCGTGACTTGTAAAATCCATAAGCAACAGCAACAACAGCCACTGCTCCAACGATGCCAACAGCTGTGTAAACTTCAGGTTTATCCCATTTTCTGAAACAGGACGGAGGTCTTCCCTGTCCCTTCTCTACCTCTTTTCCCTCAACATTCACATCTCTACAACAAGAAAATCCTGCAGCACCTTGACAACAGCCCTGATTAGCAGTTTCTACAGGCGCATTTCCTTTGTTGTCCACAGTGGTTCCACTGAGAACACTCAGCTCATTCACCTTATCAGTTGTCTCAGCATGCAGTCCCATTTGGCCCCTATAGTTAACCAGGGTAAAGTGTATCACAACTGTACTCCAAATAATATGAGAAATAGAGCAAATATTTAACTTTAGAACTGAAAATATAAGTTTTATAATGCCAGGAATTCACTTTTCTGTAATAGGAAAGGCATCATCTTTGGCACTCTACTACATACTAGTCAGCAAAATCAATCTAATTTTTCCCACCCACAGTGACATTCATACCCGTCTTCAAATTGAATGTGGAGTATAGGCGTCCATCGCCAGCAAAAAAGCAACAGAAAAAAGAAAATAGATCCCCTAACAATACCAAAGATCCATTATCTTCTACCACTCTGTATTTACTTTTGATCACAATAATTCATTAATTAACATACAATCATTAAAGCTTTTCACAAGCAAAGCTCGTGATTAAGCATGGAAAAGTCTATTGGCTAAATTTTATTATGATTACCTTCTATGAAAATTTGGCAACATGAGCAGACGAAACAATTATAGAACATTATCTTGAAATCACTAGCAAATTTTCTATTAGTGATGCCAGTAATTGACATAATTTTAACCTTGGTGCAAATCACAGAATTCAGTTTGGCTAAGATCAAGTTAACAATGAAGTTACAGTGAGTGGTTTTGTTAAGGCAACAAAAAGATAATCTAGAATAGGTAAATTTATATAGGGTTTCAACATACATGATATATGTGTATATGCATCTATGCTTATGTATTTATGCATACTTTATTTTAGGATAGGTGGCATCTGAGACAACTTGTATGCACGTCTACTAATCTACAAGGTTGCTTGTCCAGCCAAACACATTCGTTCAACATGCATGATAATTGTTGACATTAGTTTGATTTATGAGATGAATTCCTAATATGAAATTTTTCTTTCATAAGGATCATAATCATAATATAATGCTATTCTTACCTCACCAACCTACACCAGATAAGAAAAATGGACTGAACCAAATTTGCCAAATTTGTAACATCTATGAGCAATAGAAATTCAATAACCTCTAAAACAGTACAAAGTTAGCACAAAGTCTATATTCTCTGTTTTGTGCATTGAGGGTCATTTGGTTGAAAGTATTAAAAAAATGATTCCAACATTTGGTTTGAGGATTAAGAAAACAACCATTGTATAACTAATATCACTGAATGTCTAAACCAAGTTTTACTCAAGTGAGTTATAGCATGTGGTGAGATGATTGATGATTAAAGGTAATGTGCAGAGCAAACCCTTTTTCCTGGCAACAGCTTGCTTAATTTCTGATCATAATTACATTGAGAAAACCCAAAGCAGAAGAGTAAAATCTACGTCTCATAAGCACTTTTACCAAGAAAAGCATCGGAATATTTCTTTAAGATTAAGTTGACGAGGCCAAACCTCCCTAAAGCTAAATGAAGAATTTATAACAAATATAGAGCAAACCCCAAATTGTGCAAATGAGAAACAAAAACAAAACACATCCAATACAAACCTCCAAAGGCGTTCAAGGATTTTTCCCTCTCCGATATGCTCGTTCAGCAAAATAGGTACCTCATCTGGGGTAACATAGCCATACCTGCATTACGACAATGGACGACATATAACATATTTATAATAGACATTCTAATGAGGAGCTTCACCACTTTGATCCATTTAACATGCCACAGACTACTGAATTGGTCAAGAAACTTATGGAAACTAGAAGAGCACCTCAATAAGTATATAATTAGCTCTTACCAATGCCCAGCAATTTTCCCTTGTTTATCAGTACTGTAGATTATCACATTACCAGCATACTTGTGGCCACCAACATGTGAACAAGCAGCCACATGTACTTCGTTTTTCAAGTCCTTGGACTCAATTGCCTTGCTGAATTCCTCAATCAGAATCGGTCCACAGACACCACACCTTCTATCTCGATTATTGTGGGAACAGACAAAAACATAAGAACCATTTATTGGCTCCTGCGGTCCAGAAGTCCATGGCTTGCCACTCACAAGCACATCCTCAACAAAAGCATCAACATCTGACTCTTTCAAATTCCTTGATTAAAAGAAACTAGACATAAATTCAAGTTCAAGGCAAGGTAATGCTTGGAGATGCATAGAATGGTTAGGTCAACTATGTTTCAACAAAATCATGAGGTAATTAAAAAATCGAACCCTTGGTCCTAACTAATTTGTCACTATTTGCTAAATAAGTCAAATCCAAAAAAGAATCAAATCGAACTACATTAATTCATTTATTTTAAACTAAAATTGAAATATTGAGAAACTACTCGAAAAATACAAGTACACACTACCATTCCCATATGAAAAAAGTTCATTCCTAATGTTGGTTCAAAGTTAATTCAAATCTGAATCTTGAGATGCAAAAAGTGCCAAAAATATTACTCTATGAGATAGAAGAGTACAGCAGTGTGGTATTTATCATACAAGACTAATTTCTTCCAAAACAAAATAAAGTTGTGAGGAAAAAAGAATCAAGTCAAATTCATGATGTTTATTTTTTCTTCTCTAGATTTCAGACAGATTAGTTATGTATTTCATCACTTCTAGTCTACTACACAGAGAACAACACAATGATATTTAGAAGAACATTAAAGAATGTCGAAAACTACCTGTATTTGATCATATCAGGAAAAATCAGAAAATCTCCATCCGACAGTCCAATGTCTTCACGTACTTCGCAAATCGTCAAAATAGTCTACCACAATCAATCACCGAGCCAATAAACGCATTAAACACAATATCACACTTGCAAAGCTAAAACCGTAAAACTACAGACAGCCATCCGATTGATCACCGAAGTGCAATTATTATATTGTGTACTAAAAGTTTCTCCAACACACATTGAAAAGCTAATAACGTAAACCTACTAATTGTGCATTCTAATCGACTAGCTGAGTATTCTTATACTTATATTCATCTTTGAACACTATAAATTTTAAACAAATGTTCAATAATATTATATACACTAGTTCAAAAGTATTATCCATACTAGATTCAAAATAACTGATATGCTAATTTCTGAATCAAAAACTAAATCCAATAAAGGCGTAGTTCATAACTAACGTTGACTGAAGTAATCACTAACCTTCAGTTTGATATCATCCTTGCGAGCTTTGAGCGTAGCAGCAAATAGCTTCGGAAGTGGATCGGAGTCGGAGGATTCAAGGTGAGAAGGCCAAACTTCATGTGATTTGTAGCAGAGGAATACGTGACGATCGTAGACGGAAGCAGTACCTTTAAGCTTAAGTTCATACATCTCTGGGCGCTGGAACCCGAACTTAACGTCGTCGGAGACGATTTCGCCCTCCAAGTTTCCGGCCATCGGTGTTTGTTAGAATTCTCGGAGAGAGAGAGAAAGTAAAATGGGAAACGTGGAGAGAATGAGCCTATTGGAGTATTAAGTAGCAGGAATTTTTGACAAGTTATTTGGTGTTATGTTGCAAAACTCACAAGCAACATTTTATTTTTCTTTGGACTATTTGGGAAATCGTTATGAAAAGTCCAACAACTTTTTTTATTCAGTAGTTGTATGTTTGATTTGACATGGTATATTAAAAAAGTTTTTTTAAAATTTGTAATTTAAAACAATTCTTAAATATATATATATGATAGTAAATTTTTCAATAAGGACTAAAACAAAATTTTATAATTGATAATATTAATTTCAATAACAAAATTGCACCTTTGTTTTAGGTCGGACTAAAAAGTAATATGATTTATCATATTTGACTTTAAGGTGCGTGTTGAGGGCGTCAAGCTAAATTCCAGCAGTCAACTTACTAAATTTGAATGGTGGGTGTGAATAAAAATGGAAGGGATAAATTTGACTAATTTCTTGTCTTGTAATTAGAAGTTAAATTGCTAAACGCTAGGTCAAGGTCACACAAATTTCTACTTAAAAAGACTTGCATAGTATTGCCTTGCTTCAGTCCAATTCATTTGTCAATTATCTCTGTCCATCTCAAGTGGAACCTCTAAAAGCACCAAGCAGCAAAACTCACCTTTATAAGCCGCCTTATGCTTCACACATTATCATACTTGGCCATTGACACCTAAAATAACTTTATGGACCAGAGAAGTAGACAACAACAACAAGCAATTTCAGTCGTCGAGTTGGATAAGCTTTAAACACTGACAAATGAAGAAGATATGTGAGCAGAAGTGGCATTTCATAATCCAATTCCTATGCATTTGCATTTCAGGACAGTATGCACTTTACATGTTCATACGAAAGGAACAATGAATTGATGTTCTTCCTAAAGGATCTTCATCATATAAGATGATATGGGGACTTAAACTGTCAAGAAAACAAGTATACTCAGAAGAAATCAATCTCAAAATAATTATCAGTAGGTTTCACATCAACACCTGGACCCGTTGATGCTGGTGCTCTGGGCGCATCATGTAGCACAAACGCCTTTGGTATATCTGGAGGACTAGCACACCGGATAAGTGCCCAATTAACGCTCTGAAAGAAAGGGTGCTGTTTTATTTCTGTAGCCCCCCGCCTATATGCTAGGCGATGCTGAGGCTCTTTCACAAGTAGACCTCTTATCAAGTCCCTTGCAGCAAAACTAACACTAGGTGATGAAGGGAATCTCAGGGGCTGGCCAACGACATTAAACAAGGTGGCTCTGTTGCCTGCTCCTTTAAAAGGTGTCTGCCCAAACAACAGCTCATAGAGAAAGATCCCAAAAGTCCACCAATCAACGGCACTACCATGCCCCTCGCCTTTAATAATTTCTGGAGCAAGGTACTCATGTGTTCCCACAAAAGACATGGATCGAGCATTTGTCGGTTCAGCCATGAGCTCTGGAAGCGGGCTCACTTGATTGTGCATCTCAGATTTCTGTTTCGTCTTCTTTCCTTTCTTGGGCCTTAGGAAACGCGGTGAAAAACATGCAGGCTGGATGACACAAGATGGCTCAATACAAGCAGGCTGCACACAGTATGATGAAGTCTTCGACTCTAAGCTTGAATTTGAGGATTTAACCAATGTTGGACTCACAGCACACCTCAAGGAGAGGTCAAAATCAGACAGCATTATATGGCCATCTTCTCGAACCAAAACATTCTCTGGTTTAAGATCTCTATAAATGATTCCAAGCATGTGCAGGTATTCTAGAGCAAGGAGAATTTCTGCTACATAAAACCTATACTCCAAAACAACATAATAATAAGAGCAAGTTAACATCTCTGATCGAAATGCATGGGCACCTTCGTAAGTTAACTCCATTATCCAAGGCACTCTAGCAAAGATAATAACCAACACTACAAACTTATGCCAATCAGTTTTCATTTCTTAAGTGAATGATTTAACGATAAATATTAACATGTATATTGAAAAATAATATAATGTAAATGCAGTAATTGCATAATGGATAAAAGACAAGGATCCAGCTTGAGCTCAATGTTTAATAAAAGTGAAGAAAGCTAGATAGAATAAGCAATCTGTTTAACTCAATTCACGTCAAGGCAAACAAATGGAATAAAAACAAGTGAACTGTGACGAGCACAGTGCAGGATATCTCAGCTCTCATCATCATGGTTTGAACTGTAAGACCACAATATGCTACATACAGAAGTAGCTAAAAAATAATATTCTAGCCATACTACAATTTATCCAGGACCTCCCTTATTCCAAAGATGAATACGCATTCCAATTTAATAGGGTTTCTTGAGGACCCCTTATATCATGATATATGCAGATCTCAAGAAAGAAAAGTTGTTAACATAGCCAAAAACAATCAAATATGATAGAGCCCAGTTTATTGGGAAATCAATGTAACGTACTTTAAACATTAAGATTGCAGCAAGAACTAACTTATTGACCGTGAAACCTACAGATCAAATATGTCCTGAATATATAGATATATGGACAAAATAAAACACAGATCAAAGATGTCCTGAATATGTGGATATATGAAAAAAATAAAACACTTCCAGCTGAAAGGAGATTTAAGTAAAATAGCTACAACATCAACAACTATGCATTTCAGAAACTAGCCTAACCTGGCAGCATGCTCGGGAAAGAACTTTCCTGGCTGTCTTTGCCGAAGTGCATGTAAATCTCCTCCAGGGCAGAATTCCATCACCAAGCAAGAAAATTTGTCTGTTTCAAAGTGTGAATATAGTGTTGGTAGAAAAGGATGATCCAGAGATTGTAATATCTCTCTTTCTGTCTGAGCTCTTACAGTTTTCTTGCGACTCTCTAGAGCTGCATTGTCCATTACTTTCATGGCAAAATAATCTCTTGTGCCAATCAACTCAGCTAGAAAAACATTTCCTATATCACCACCTCCCAATCTCTTCAGAAGTCTGAAATGGTTGAAGCCCAGTGTTCCATCAATAGATCTAATGGCTTGAATTGCATCCCACCTTGTATCATTTGCCTGATGTGGTTTATACATTGTACTGCCGACACTAGTAGAGCTGCTTTCATCACTAATATCACTACCTGTGCTGCCTCTGTAGAAACTTGTTTTTCTGCTATCACTGATATCGCACGAGTTGCTAACATCACCACTTCCACCAGACTTGCCCATGCTGCTAGCACATTCACTGATGACTTCTGTAGTGGAGAAACTTTGTTTCGGTTCTATGTACTGTGTGGCAGTATAAAAGCTATTCTGTGGACTAGGACAATAGCTTATTCCAGATTGAGATGTCAACTGGCCATTTAGAAGGTCGGCATCTCCTCTGGCAACAGCATGTAACATAAAATCCCTGCGTTCCACATAGCCACCTGGCGTAGTGTGCTTGTTATCATGAAGTGGATCCTTGATAGATGATTTGGTTTCAAAGATTAATACGCGGTCCAGTGAACATTCTTCTGATGGTTGATCAATAGCATCTTCTATTCTCTGACACTCTTTTGCTTTAGTCGATTCAGAATAGTGTCTCCTCGAGTCAGAGACATCATCCCTCTTTATACGATCACTGGATGATTTATGCGAACTCCTGGAAGCAGCCACTGACCCTGTTGGGGTATCAGTTAGCTTTGATCCAATATCAATAGCTATTGGATCGAAGGACAACTCTTTACATCTAGATTGTCTCATTGATGTAGGATGGGGAGGACGACTTGTCCTGGAAGCTGAAGATGTATTACCCTTAATAGCAGTGAAGGGAGTGCGACTGTTTGGCAAGGAACTGATTCCTTCAACAAGTGACTCCATTATTCTCTTTCACCTAGACACATCCATTGTACCAGAAAAAGTGAGAGTATTAGCTTATGCTACTCTATGAGACAAAATAAGCACTTAAAGACATTTAGAACAAAGTATTTCTCCGAATAAGTAATAATTCTGGAATAGGTTCTATTACCAGCAAAAAAAATCATTAAACAAACTGGAAGGAATCTTTGGCAAAGAAACTATTAAACTTGTAACTAATCAATCTATCAACTACGTCTCAATACTTAACTTGTGACTAATCAATCAATTGACTACATCTCAATACTCAACTTGTAACTAATCACTCAATCAACTACGTCTCAATACTTCACTTGTAACTAGTCAATCAATCAACTATGTCTCAATACAAAACTAGTTGGACTCGGTGATCCCTGTATGAACACTACACTTAAACAAATACACTATATTCCAGTTCAACAACCATCTCTATTCAAACTTGTAGGAGTACATCTTGGATTCGTTCATTACAATCAATACTTTAAAATCAAACATAACTTCAACTACACAATTGCATGACAGTAGATATCAAAGATCTTCCACACCAGACATTACATTATCAATTAAGTTACTTCATAAATCCAGGAAAGAACATACACCAAAAAAGGCATAAACTTTAACACTTCTTGCATGGTTCTTTGAAGTTTCCTTCTTTACTTCTTCCCACAATTCCACTAAAATCATCAAAACAGATAAACAAACAAATAACAGAAAAAGGGGTTCTTGATTATTACCTGATTAAAGAACTGAAACCCAGAAATTTAATCTTTCATTACTATAGAGACCCTTTCAAGAACTCGCTCCAAAGTGAAACAATCTTTACTCTACAACTCCTTTTTCAGATCCGATCGAAATAAAAATATAAAACAAAAAAAAAAAGAAAGATGGTAAGTAATATACTTCAATTTTCTGGTGAATTAGTGAGTTGGGGTTTTTAGTGGGGTAATGGGGTATGAAGAGAAATCAACAATGGAGAAGAAAAAGAAAGACAAGAAAAGGAGAGAAAGTTGTATGAATGAAAGAATGAAAGAAAACTAAGAAGCAAAGCAAAAGACAGAGAAACAAAGCAAAGGCTAAAGCAAATTGATTCGAGAAAAGCTGTCTTCACCTTTAAGAGAAATTATATATATATATATATATATATATAAAAATGTTGCTATAATTCTCTTTGTGCTTTACCTTTCAACTCCTTTTTCTTGCTTCTTATACTGAACTGAGAGTAGTAGTATAGAAAGCTTCCTTCTTTATCGTAAAATACAAAAAAAAAATATGTATACTGTAACTTAGCACTGTGTGTATGAAAGAGAAAGCTGGAAAAATGCATATTAATATTGGCATTAGAAAACATTGGACAACTTTTATTCGGAGTACAGAGAGCAATTAAGCCAGCTATAAGGATATCCTTATAAAATTTCCGCTTTAAGCTAACTCCGGTATAATCGAGTTGATTGAACAGAAATTTTTAAAATGATTTATTTCAAATTTAATATCGTTAGTATTTTAAGTCGAGTTTGCAATATGAGTGATTTATGAGTTTTATATTGAAATGATGTCCATCTTGAGAGCAAATGAAAGACAATGACTACGGTAGAAAACTATTTTATGTTATTAATCTAACAGAATTCATCGATTTAAATTGATTAATATTTTACAAAATTATTAATGCAATATATATTTATCTGATAATTTGTGAATTGTTACGTTTAAATAAAATTTACACACATGAAAGATGGGGACTAGGATTCCTTATTGCTAACCAAAAAAAAAAATTGAAGTCATTTTAATTAGCACATAGAGAGCTATTTTTATGTAGTTAATTTAGTAGGAGGACATTCCAATTATAGTTTCAAATTTGATTTGTGGGAAAAAAATAAAAGAAATTGGATATCTTTTAGATTTTGTTTATTTTCTAAAAGCCGTATAAATACAAAAATTTACTTTTCAGATAATAATATATATATTTATATATTACTTAACATTGCAAAGAAATATTAAACTGTCTTCTAAAATAGATATAAATTTATAAAATTTAATACCATGTTTCATTAAAATTCGTGAAATTTCACTGAAAAGTTTAATATTAGTATTAATCTAACATATTCACATAAACTGATTTTTAGTTTGTTAAAAAGGGAACTGTAATTAAAAAAAACAATAAATTATATGAGAAATTAAAAATATATAATAAATAATTGTATCAAAAGAAACAACAGGCAAAGAATTGATGGAACAGATTTATATATTACCCACAGACCAATGTAGTTAGTATTTCATATATAGAAATAGTGCTAGTCTTTTGGACAATGTGATTTTAACTATTTGACATTTTTTGAAAAATATGAAGCCATTTATTACTTTTTAAAAAAGATATTTGCATTATTTTTTTTCTCTAATTAGAAGATGTGTGAATAAAAAATTTAATCTTTAAGTTCTAAACCATATATAAGTATTAATAAACTAAATTTACATAGACGAAAAATAATGCAAATATCTTTATTTATGTAGTTATCATGTTGTTCCGTTGAAAGTTATTTGAGAAATTTTTAAAGTGTAATATAATTATATTATTTTGATATTTTAAATAATATATTTAGATATTTAAAAATTATATGAAGGTGCATATGACTAAGAAATTTATCTTTTGAAGTAATATAAAATTATAAATTTTAATAAAGAATCATTAACGAAATAAATATTTTATTCTTTAAAATGTAAAACTACTACTATTTCAAATGCAATATAGTAGTCTTTGATGGGACAATTCATGGAATTCAAAATAATATATAGCTCAAACACTTTTTGTTGATCCTGTAATTTCATTACTCCTTATGTTTGATATAATTTAGATTATGCGAACATAGATCGAACATTTTAAAATATACTATATTTTTATTGTATTAATATAAAAAAAATGAAAAGTTTATAATATTTTTTGTATAGTTTCTATTCTAACAATATTGAATTGATCTTGTTTAATTTTATATCAAATATGAATTAAATAGATTTTTTAAAAGTTATATGTAATATGTCACGTAAATTGAAACAGAATGACAGTTTCAAATTAACATGTTCCATTAATAAACTTGTTATTAGTATTGATAAATATAAATAACAAAAACGAAAGCAATAGGAAATAAGAAAGTTTATCTGTGTTCGTCATATGTGTCAAATTAATAAATAATTTCTTGTTTTACATATGATTAATATATATTTTTACTTTAATTATACTAGAGTATTAAACTAATTACATAATTTGGATGTATTAGGTTAGTGTAAATATGTAATTAGAGGATTAGCGGCGCCATAAATAATTAATTAGTTGAAACTCAAACACATTAACTACTATTGCGGAGGCTTCACATGCAACGCATGTGAATTACTAGAACCACCGCATGTGCACCGCCGATCAATATTCTCCGGTCATTTAAGGGTTATCCATTAAACTAATCTCTGTTTAGGGCAAGTTAATCCAATACATAACCTTTTTTTATATTTTTTTTATTTTTGTGTGTGGGGGGTGGGGGTGGGGGTGGGGTGGGGGTAACACTAATCCTATACATAACTTTTGTAGTGTACACAAATGATAGGGAAAATAGATTTGGAGGGTGATCGAGTTGATTGAGCAGGTAATTTTTCAAATGAAAAGTTATATAAATTTGTTATACAAAATTTATATAGTATAATTTATCTTTTTAGTGTGACTTAAGAACGATTAAATTAGAATGTTACACACATTTTACCTAAAGCAAATTATATTTTTATTTTTCTATTTGATCAGCCTAAAAAATGATATATTTCTATATTAACTAACAATTTACTTTTAAAATGTCAGTTTTATTCTAAATGAGATAATTTATAACCATATAAATTCTAACATTTATTTTAAACTGTAAATTTTAAAAATCTTTTTTTTTCTAATAAAATTTTATATCAAATAAAACATATCAGATAAAATAGAACGGAGAGAGAAGTTATAACCAAAGTAATTGATTATATAAGAACATAGGTCAACGATTAGGCAGCACGCCTAAATTTTTGCATCATTGTGGAATAATTATTGAATATTTACCTTAATGTCTTCTTGTCCATCATGACCTCAAGACAATTACTCTGTTTATATAGTTTCCTTTCTTTTTTTGGTCACCTAATAAAATGAGATTATCGCACGATTAAACATTATATTGGAGAATATAGTCCTTTAATTCACTTTTTTTTTATTACAGAACGTCTTTATTTACTTGTTAAATTTTAATTTTATAAATTTATTAAAGAATAATAATTAGTCTAGTGAATGGTTATTTACCACACTATCTCAATTAATTGACGTTTAGTAATTAGTAGGATTAATTTTTTAGAAATATTTGAAAAATAAACAACTAATGCTAAAGATAAAAACATAAAAAAGATAATTATATTTTTTTTATACATTAAAAATGACAAATAAAATTAAAAATATTATTTATTAAATAATAAACAAATAAAAATAAAATAGAGTACAAGTCTTGAAAATTCAAGTTTTTTTATTGTCATTTTATCTTTTATGTGCTTAGTCGAAACAGAAAATCAAGTGTACATGATGGGAGGATACATTAATTACAAATATAAAAAATAAAGACATAATATATAAACGTTTTTTAATTTGATTTTATTTTATATTTATACTTTCAAACTTTGTGTGCGGATAAGTAGACACTTAATTTTATATAAAGTTGAATAATGCAAGTAGACACATGAGTTCTACGAGTACGTGACATAATACACTCAGGACACCATGCAAGATGCAAATTGTCAAATATAACACCCGTGTGCGTTTGTTTGTTTAATTTTATATAAGTTTAAGTGTCTACTTGTACACACCCAAAATTTAAATATATAAATGTGAAATGAAGTCAAATTAAAAATCATATTTATCTATTATGCCTAAAATAAAACTACAATTTGTTAGTATTTTTTATTTTTCAATTATTTATAAATTAAGATATTAGTTTTTATGATATCAAATTCAGTAAATTAAATATTCAATTGATTGAAATGTGAACTTTTGATTTCTTGCCTGTAAATATATATTGATAAATTATCATACGCATTATTAATTGTTTCACTTAAATATGTTATGTTTAGTTTGTATCATTTCTGCAAATTCAAATATGGATTTTTAATAGTACAGCGTCAAAAAATTTTGAACCCAATATTTTTACCCTGAAACATAAAATTTATTAAAATTGCAACAAATGATAGATAAAAAATTACAACTTTAAAAATATCAATATAAGAAGCTTACATAATTAGAATATTTAATTTTGAATTCATCTCTATATATTTTTCTTTTCCGTTATCCTTTTTAGGAACTCTCACCTCTTTTACTCCTTTGATAAACTCAAAATTAAGATTGAAGGTAGAAGATAGTTACTATTCAGACGGTTGAGAAAATGCGGACGAGCACAAAAATATATATGATAAAAGTAATAAAAATAAAATGGGAAATAACGACACCAAGAATTTTATGTAGAAACGTTTCTGAATAAGGAAAAAAACCACGGGTTAAGAGGAGCAATTGATATTACTATAGTAAGAAATTTTACACTGTGTAGTCACGAATACAATACTCAAAGTGACTACTACACACTCAAAAGGAACAACACTTTTTTGGTTTCGTCTTACTAAAATATCGTCCATATTCTATTTTTCTTCACAGACTATTTTCTTGTATAGTCTATGGAATACCTCACTTTGCTTTCAAAATGATTTTTCTCTCTAACTTGGTATGTTCTACAAATGAGCAAGAATGCTCTATTTATAGAAGGATAAAATCATGCTTATGTCACTAATGATATATGTAAATATAGCAAAGTCAAAAATGGTTGCAAATCTTACCAATTTGCCAACCACCAAATCTTTTATTTTCAACTTCAATTACTATTATTTTTTAATAATTATTTATACCAATTGAATAACTAAAGTTGACTAAAAAATGGGATGGATTCAATATAGACAACTATTCTTACGAGATCCTTCTCAATTTTATAATAATCAAAAATAAACTTTACATATTACTTAAACGTTGTAAAAAAGTTATTATCCTATAAAATATATTTTCTCTATACGAAAGAGATTAAAATTTTAATTTAGCAATAGATGATTCATTAGTAAATGTAAAGACATGGTGCATGCCCTGCCCTATCACGCGTTGGAAAAGAGAAGAGACAGTGTGTACCACAATGCCTGCAATCAAGGATACATGCTTATATCAATCAACATCATATCATTTCCATTAATAGGAAATTACATTCTACGAATTGAATAGTAGAAAATAATATTTTTTATATTAAAAATATGTATAATTTTAAAGAAAGATTTGAAAATTATATATAGATGTAAGGTTGTGATTTTATCAATAAAAGATAAATAATTGTCATTAAATATTTCACGTATAGATATTTTGATAGATAATAGGTTTATCAATCTGCTTGTTTTCTGATAGACATGGGCCATTATATGAGACATTGTGTATTTAGTTGATGGATACATTCCAACAAATTAGCATAATTAGTTTGATTTTAAGGTAGATCAAAACAAATACAAATTGAACCATAAATATTAATTTAAAAGAGTTCAGAATCTAAATAATGGAAAAATAAATTCAAATGAATCGTTACGGTATAAAAAGAAGAGAGCAATCACTCTATATTTCTACTTATAATGCAATAAATTACAGGGATTTGATTCATGTGTTGTCATCAATATTTTAGATATTTGACCATTTAAATAAGTAGCGACAAAGAAACGAGAGAATTTAAATATTAAACGAGTTGAACGGATTAGATAAAACTAAATAAAATATCTAATTCTTTTATATATATTTAAATACAAATTTAAAATGTATTTAGTGATAAACAACATAAATATCTAAATTTTTTACGAAGAGTTAAATTTGCTTACAGATCATGTCAAACATTTGAATAGTTTAACAAAATAAATAATCTTTTTAGATATAATAAACATAAACCTACACTCTTATTTAAAAGAAAAATATTGTTTAATAAATAAAAATTGACGAATAAAAGAATTTTATACTGTTTTAAAATAAAGTATAATTTTTGGCCCCAGTTGTACTCATTTGAATTTCTTATAAAAAAGCTATAATTTGTTATAATTACCAATTGCGACTAATATTATATATTAATTACGTAGGCTGACTTCGAATTTGTATAATTAGTCACGTTTGTATATGTATAATTCGCTCGAATATACAAATATATATATATATATATATATGTATGTATGTATATATATATGTATAATATACAATTATTTTGTCTATATATGTAGAATTCACCTCTCTTCTATTCTCTGCCCTCTCTCACTCGCATCTTTCCTCCCTCTCCCAATCTCGCTCACCTCTCTCCTCTCTCCCAATCTCGTTTGTCATATATACAAATACATATGTATGATATACAATTATTTAACTGATATACATATACAATTCACTTTTCTCCCCCCTCTCTCCTCTCTCGGTCTCGCTCGCCTCTCTCCTTCTTATAACATGTAGGTACGAGTAGTAATTATCAAACTATAATTATAGAGAATAATTAAGCTATTTTTAAGTGATTGTCTGTGAAAATTCCCCGAAAATGAAACCTGAGAGGCGGTTCGAGTCCATGGGGAGAAAGAAATGGGTAAATAGCTAAGTTGATTGACCCGACAACCCGATTAAACCAGCCGATCCCAAGTCAAGAGTTCAATCCATCCGACGACGTTTGAAGACAAATTATGAATCAATGAAGAGAGCAAAGAGTGTAGAGTAGATCCGATTTCGAGGAGAGAGAAAGGAGAAATTATCGACGCCGATGGAGACGATGGCGGATGCTGAGCCAGCGAAGGCGAAGCCTCGACCAATCATCCGCCTTGGCCTCTTCCTTATCTCCCATAGTTTCATCGTTAGGTTAACTCACTCTTTCTGTATCTAAACTTCATACACTTTATTTTGGAAGTAGTAAATTAAGCATATGAATGAAAGGTTTAAAGGTTTTAAGTTATTCACTGATTAATCTTGCATTTTGGTATGTATTCAGTGTGGCTTGCTGCGCAGCTGGGGTTTTTGCTCTATTGCTTTTGCCTGTTCTCGCTAAGAACACTTACATTTCCGAAAATGCCCTCATGCCTGGTTAGTTATCTTGCTATTCCTCATTTTTATGCAGTGAAAGCACAAGTTGTCTCTTCAGATTCTCAAAGTCCACTAATGTTAGATCATGAAAAATGTATACTATAGCTTGTCGTTATGGGATTGAGTTTTTGTAATATGAGTTGGAATAAAGTTCAATTATTCAGTTTAAGAATGAATAGGGTTGAATAGAGTAGACTGTAAAGGATTGCATAGCCGAACAACTAATGTAGGATTGATTTGTTGTTGATTGATTGATTGATAGAAAGCTAGTTTTATGCTTACTTTGAAAATTTCCTTGTCCTTTCTATGAATGTCCAACTCTAGTGATTACTGCTATAAAAATTCTCACCCTTAACCTTGGTTTGGACCGTCATTTTGCAGGTTCTGCTAGTCCCATGCTGTCGAATGATGATGTTTCACGGGCTAGAATGTTTGTGAACAAGGTCGTTAGCTTTGATTTCAAAACTGATAGCTCAAGCATGTATGTACTTGTCTCAACATTATTTATGCCAAATGTCTTTCCTTCATGTGTTCATGTTGCTTTCTTCTAATGTAGCTGATATCCTTAGAAGAAACTAGTTGACAAATGATAATTGAACATTCCTTACTTGCTGACGAGATTTTCTAATAAAACTATGATGTCCTTAATTTGGTGAGAAGTGTACACTTTCATCATCTCATGTAGGAGTACTCTTTCAAGATGATCACATGATAAGAACTTCCTTTTCTATTTGTACTATTTTGGCGGGGAAAGCTAGATATAGCAAAGAGTCTACGTGGTTTCCTTTACGTATTTTTGTGCCCTAAATAGCGTTGTGCAATTAAGGTTCTGACTGTTTACACCCTCGTTTCTTACATCTTCTTCTCCTTATTTGATAATGGAGCAAACAGAATCTTCAGACAATAAATTTATAGGGAAGCTTTTCACCAACATAAACCACTGTACATACATTGAGGTGTCTAAGGGGGAGTAGGAAGAGTTTATTTGAGATCAGTAGTACCTTTGTAAGTCGTTATTTGTTTACCTGTACTTTTGACAGCCTAATTCTACTCTATATCTACATGTATATCTAAATCATTCCTTTGGATGTAGAGGAATCCAAGATTTGGTAGCACAGCATATAACGGATTTGGGCGGTGAAGTTAATTTTCACAGGTTCCTTCCTCAAGTGAATAAGTTTAACCCCCTGCATTTTTTCTCCAGTCCTGATCAAGGAATAGCTCAGGAGAATTATACTTGTTCATCATATGGTATCAATACAGTTGGATTTATAAGAGCTCCACGTGGTGATGGGAAGGAGGCTATTGTATTGGTGACCCCTTATAATTCTGTTAAGACCAGCATGGGTGAGGCTTTATCACTAGGTATTGCATACTCAATTTTCTCCCTGCTCACTCGAGTGACGTGGCTAGCTAAAGATATCATATGGCTTGCTGCGGATTCGCAGCATGGGGAATATACTGCAGTTGCTGCGTGGCTAAGAGAGTATCACACACCATCATTTGATGGTTCTGGAAGAAGTCTATTTGAATCAAATGCAAGTCCAACAACAGGAAGAAAGAGACCCAATGATTTTCTACGTGCTGGCACAATGGCGGCTGCCCTTGTCATAAAGGTTACAGATGGCAGCGAGAAAGCAGAGAGAGATGTTCTCAATTTATATGCTGAAGCATCCAATGGACAGATGCCAAACCTCGATCTGATCAATGTTGTGAACTATTTGGCTGTAAATGGGCAACGATTAAGGGTGAAGGTTGAGAAATTAGGGTCTTTGTTGGACTCTTGGTGGTTGAGAAGTCTGGCTGAACTGTTCCACAAACTGGGCACAGTGGCTAGAAGTTTGAATCCCCAATGGAACTTTGGTATTTCTGTTGCAGAATATATTGAAGGCTCTGCTACACTTGCTAGCTCATTATATAATCAGGTATATACTTCAAAACGACACTTCGTTGTTAACACCTAAGAGGTAACACTTTTACTGGTACATGCTTTCAAAACATCCCATCCCCCCAAACCCTCCAGAAAACAGAATTGTGTGTCCTTCCAGTTGATGGAGGCTACAAGTTTTAGTCACAAAAGACATTTCAAAATTAGAAAAATTTGTCTTTGTACATCTGAACGTTAGGTAAGTTACTCTATTGGATTTCTGATCATATGTTGCAACTGTTACTTTATTTTAGGCACTGGGTGTTCCCACAGGTCCTCATGGTGTTTTTCGAGATTATCAAGTTGATGCCATTACTATGGAGATCTCAGCAAAACGTGTAGCAAACTACAAAAACCGGCCAAACGAGTTACTTTTACAAGGTGGCAGGTCAGTACTCAATTTCCTTCTCTCCCCCAGTGTTATTATAAGCTACCTCCTAGTGACAAAAAGCATGCAAACCGCAGGATTATTGCTACATGGGTGAATCCATTTTGCTTTAAGAGAAGTATGCATTTAGTCCATAATGATCCGAATTACCATTCTAAACAAGAAAAGGTGGATTCTTCAAATCTCAGTTTAAAAGATTAAAAACTAAAGGGGGAAATGACTTTTTTCTATTTGAGTACTAGGATTCATCTCTCACTTATCTTTGTTGTCCTCTTATTCATCTAGTGTTTGTGACATTTATTCTTTTACCACTCATATTCCTCTACTTCTTTCAATTTACTTATTTTTTCCTTCAAATTTTGTAAGGTGTTCTTTGAGGAGCTGGAATAAATATTGTCATTTTCGTATGTTGGAGGTTTAATGAGTTAGTAACATTAATTTCAACTTAATTATAACAAATACTGTTAATATTTTATGTTTGCATCACTCTGAAGAAGCGTGTTCTTCACTTTTTACCAATTTTAACGTTTAACCCTCACAAAATGTTCAATGTTATCTTACTTTCTGTGGATAAACCTTATTTTTTCTGGGTTTATTCAAACTCTTTTGAAAGGACAAAAGTTGACTTATCAAGTAAAAATAGAAGGACAAAATGGGATAAGGAATGCTATAACTAGAGAGGGGTGGTCATTTTAGGGCATCCCCTGAACAGAAAAGGGAGGGCCAATTTGGAACGCTAGAAGTGGTTTTTTGTTTGCTAATAATTGGAAATCCCCCCCCCCCCCCCCCAATCCATATATTGTATTAATAGCTCATCTAATTTGTCTTTCAAAATTTGTTGTCTTGTTGCAGATTGGTTGAAGGAGTGATCCGTTCTGTAAATAACCTGCTTGAGAAGTTTCACCAGTCATTTTTTCTTTATCTTTTGACATCTCCGAATAAATTTGTGTCAGTTGGAGTCTACATGATACCATTTGCCTTGCTTGTTGCTCCTCTTCCAATGGTCGCGGCTTCTCTTTTCACTGATTCTACCAGAAGGATTTCTGGGATGGAAACGAAGGTTGCATCTTCTCCAGCTTCTTCTGATATACCAGCCATCTCATTTCGATCCTGGAGATGGCTTCATGCAGCGAAGACCGTGTTTATTGTCCACTTTTGGGGTGCCGTTGTAACATTACTTCCACATTTTCTGTCTCTAGTACAAGATTCATCACCTCTAACTAACCTCTTAAGCTGGATTATCCTTTCAGCATTCACCCTCTTAATCTTGCAAGCGATTCTGGGTTCCTCCTTTTCTCTTCTACACATGAACCGAACTCAAGGAATGGAATGGACTCTTTTGAAATCAGTCACAATTGCTGCTGCCTGTACTGGACTTTGCATAATGTCAGTCATAAACTTTGCAACTGCAGAACTCGGCGCACTCATGCTGGTCCCTATGTGTTTAATGACTAGACCCTTGATGCTCGATGCTAAAGCTAAAACGTTGAAGTCATTTATTAGGGCAGCGTGCAATGTAGTGTTAATATTTCTGGTTTTTCCTCCTGTAGCTTATCATTTGTGGAAAGGAGCTTTAGTAGGTCTTGAGAATGCAAGAGTTGGTGACTTTTGGAACTGGGTTGAGTCTCTTTGGACATGGAACAGTGCCACATACATATACATGTGTATGGTTCACCTTCCATGCTGGGTTTTGTGTGTTCATACAGTATTGTATCCTTGTTGATACACTGCAATATTCCTTTCTTTTTCTATTTGTATACTAGCAAAATGGAACTGGGAGTACATTTGTGGATCCATCATCGTCTTTGTCTTCGTTTCTTTAAGAGTATTTGGCTTCTCATACTGTTAATTGAATACATAATCATCAGGTAATCTAATGTTCCAGGAGAAGGAATTGTTTCAACTTGAAAATTATTTCAATAATAGGAGTAATAATTAAACTTTTGAATATGTTAAAAATTAAAATTGTAACATTAATATTTTGATATTAATCATAGGGATGAGTCTGGTGACTTTAATGAGATGTTACCTCATATGTCACTTAACTAAGGGTGATTTTGTTAGAAAACCGCTTAATTTTATTTCATAATTCAAAAGTCATCTCAAAAATATTTAGTTGAGTTTTCATTTAATTTTAAACAAGGAATCCATTTAAGTTATTTAAATGACTCAACACGCAAAAAAAATATAGTATTTGACTCTTTTACTTTACCTTTGTTTCCTCCCAAATTATTCTCTATTTTTAAATAATTGAAATTGTATTTTTTTAGTTGATACAGTTAAATTATTTTATTTTTTGAAAAAAACAAACATATATCTTAATATTAAAAAGTGGAACCCAAAAAAATTACACCTCTACGCAGTTGTCCAATTCCAAAATTTTAAATATTTTAAAGTATATAACATAGAGAATTATTTATTTGAAAATGACTCACAAATTAAGGAGTATTTCTCTAGATAATAAGTCATGTTTTATAACTTACCTAGAATATCATTTATGTTTGTTTTACTACTATAATATCATCTAACTTTACCTATTTTTCTCAAAATATATTTGACACAAAAAATACATTATCTCTCTCCTACTAGGATGTCATGTCACATTATTCATTTTTTTATTATTAAAAGTTTTTAAGTTTTTCTTGAACAACCCAATATTATATTCAACAAAAAAAATTAAATAAGGAACTATATACGAGCTCCTCCGATTCTTCAAAAATAAATAAATTTGTGGCTTCCTCTTGTTCTTGAAAGAATAAATTAACAAATTGTCATAAGTAACTGTCTCCTAGGTGGTTGTATACCTTTGATGTCAACCAAAGAAATCGTCACGAGCTAAAATTCAAGTATTCTTTTGATTCTTTTATTTTTGAAATATAAATTGTGAAATAATTTGAATACTTCACATGATAATTGAGTAAATTTCTTAAAATTTAGGGGGGTTTGCTTGCTTATTTTTTAATCAGATATTTCCTTTGTTTGAATCTGCCTAAGCTTTGAACAAATATTTATAGTTTGTGTAAAAACCTTTTTTATTATTATGAACAAGAAAAGTCTGATTTTTTGCCGTGAACAAGCAACAAATGTTTAGAGTTTGTGGAAAAATTAATGTTCCTAATATCTATTTTATCTCTAAATATCCAACTAAATTCTTCTTCATCAGTTTTAAGGAACTAATTTAATTTTTTCCTCTATAGCAAGACTAAATTCTTATATAGATTAAATACTCGTAGATAAAGATTTTTACTGTAACATTGAAGCAACTAGATTTTCATAGAGAATGAATTAATGGTCTCTTATAGATACATTAAAATTAAACAAGTTATCATTTAAAGAATTAGAAAATTATTAATAATAAACTAAAAAATGTGACAGGACACTCTAGTAGGAGAGTAATAATATATTTTTTGTATCATATATATTTTAAAGAAAATAGATAAAATTGAGTATTATTATATAGATATAATGTGACAGGACACTCTAGTAGGAGAGAAATAATATATTTTTTTGTATCATATATATTTTAAAGAAAATAGATATTAATGTTCCTAATATCTATTTTATCTCTAAATATCGAACTAAATTTATTGTCTTCTTCATCAGTTTTAAAGAACTACTTTAATTTTTTCCTCTATAGAAAAACTAAATTCTTATATAGATATAACGGTAAATACTCGTAGATAAAGATTTTCACTGTAACATTGAAGCAACTAGATTTTCACAGAGAATGAACTAATGGTCTCTTATAAATACATTAAAATTAAACAAGTTATCATTTAAAGAATTAGAAAATTATTATTAATAAACTAAAAAATGTGACAGGACACTCTAGCAGGAGAAAGATAATGTTTTTTTTTGTATCATATATATTTTGAAGAAAATAGATAAAATTGAATGATATTATACTCCTAAAATGAATATAAATGATATTTTTAAGTAATTTTTCAAACATGAGTGAGTTAAATTAAAGTTCCCGCCAACGAGTTAAATTGTTTTATTTTAGAACATTGGGAATCGTGTTATTGTGTTCAGTGTTCACACTTGACTAACAATGGAGTAGGCAACTAATTATTCCATAGGATTCCTTGGAAACCAAAATAAGCCATAAAAATATAAAAGTAACTAAAATAAGTCACCATTTTAGTAAGTAACTAAAATAAGCTTAGTGGAAGAAAAAGTTCCACTATATCCAATAATTTAAACGTTTTCCGTTAGTTTCATAACGTTTATTTTTAATATATAACGGAACTTTTTCTTACACTTTATAAAGTGGAGTTTTTTCTTCCACTTTATAAAGTGGAACTTTTTATTCCATTTTATAAAGTGGAACTTTTTATTACACTTTATAAGAAGAATATTTTTCACGTCTTGAAGAAGTTTTTTCAGTGTTGTCATATAAATTATATTGATTTGATATGTCATTAAAACGGAAAAAAATATTTCATTACGTATTTTTATTATTTTATTCTGAAAAATTATTTAAGGACGTTTATGCATAGTTGATAGCACCTACAACATAAAGTCTTCTATATTTGTTCATTTCAATCTAAAAAATATATTTTCTACACCTAAAGTTAAAGTTTCAATTTATTGGGATGGCGAAATTATACATGACGGAAATATCATTTATTATAATTGTCCTCTCAAACACAATGCAAAATATCCAATAAATGTCCGATATCATAAATTTATTTCATCAATTTATAAAAGAATGGGTATAAACAGTACGATTATAATTTGATTATAGTTATCACAAGGACAAGTAAATTTTAGAGAGTGAATTATATATAATGACGAATCGTTGACCGACTTTTTAAGGGTTCCAAATGACTATATAGATCAAATCAAGTCAACAATACTTGGAATGAATATATGTTAGGAAGGAGCCTAAGATTAGTCAACAACGTTTTCCTTTATCGGTCGATGTTCATCTCTAATTAGAAAATCATAATAGCATTGATGGATTTTCGATAACTCAATCTACTGATTTTCCTAAAATGACTCATTATTAAAATACTCTTACTGGCCGATATGATTTTGATTTAAACAAACTACCAATGATAGTGATCGGTAATGCTCAATTAATATATTTCAATTATTGTTTGTTGATTTTGTCAATTATTTATTAATTTATATTATTTATTATTCTTATTATTATATATTTTGTAGCGGTTTACCTCAGTAAGATAGGAATATTGCTCTAAGTTATGGACTAAATAATTATTTTGGTCAGTCCTCACACTTTGAAATGACGAAAAATGTTGGGACATCCTCAAATTTTCATGTCTTGCCTACTTTTGATGCAGATGATTATCGCTATGTCTAACACTTATTTTTTTAAGTGAATTTTTGATGTAAATGACCATCTTCAAAGTGATTTTTTTTTGAAGCCATGAAAAGAAAAAGGAGAGAAGGTGAAGGTGAAGATGAAAAGGTAATTTTTTATAAAGTGGAAGATTTTCTTCCACTTTATAAAGTGAAATAAAAAGTTCCACTTTATAAAGTGGAAGAAAAAGTTCCTTTATATATTAAAAATAAACGTTATGACAGTAACGGAAAACGTTTAGAAAATTGGATATAGTGGAACTTTTTCTTCCACTAAGCTTATTTTAGTCATTTACTAAAATAGTGGCTTATTTTAATTACTTTTATATTTTTGTGGCTTATTTTTGTTTCCAACTCAAATACGTCCCATTATACTTTTCCCTTGGATTCCTCTTCAATTTCAAAATGTATTACCCATCTGTTCTTATTTATTTTTCGTTCTTATTAAAAATATATGATTCTTAATTTTTGTTATTTTATAAAATTAGCATATAAACGATATATAACTAGTGTCATATACATATAATTATTTAGTTTGTCTATGTTAATCAAATTTTGAAAAAGCTTGAGCAAACATTAATTGTTACTTTTTAAATATTTTGATCAAACATATAGTACTATTTGTCACCATTTTTTTTTAGAAAAAAACATAACCAAACAACTATTAATATTCCTGCCATAAATTTAAAAAGCTTTAACATTGTATGTCGAGTTAAATAAGGTTACATAAATAGCAACAAAAAATAATTAAATTAGTACGACTACTTTAATGGATGAGAAGGAAAGATGAGGTTCAATAATTGATGTTTATCTTTGTGTATGTGCTTGAAAATCAAACTTAATTATGTTAGCCAATCAATAGGAATCTTAATCCTTGTATGTTTACTAAATTAGTAATATAGTTTACATGTTTGAGTAGATGTGTTACTATATCTGTATACTGTTAATTGTTATAATTTGTAAAAATATTTTATCACACATATCTTTATTATATCAATATGTAAAATATTGTAATTTAGGGTATTTTTAATCCTATTATCTATTTTTACTATTTAAATATAAAGTTTTCTATTTTTTTAGACAATCAACTCAAAACGAATTTTCTATTTTACTCACTAAAAAGGATTATTTTTCTCTATCTTTTCAATGGTATATTATTATTTCTATTTTATTCTTATTTCATAACATAAAACATTTCTTCTTTTTGAGATTAATCCTTCTATAATCTTTATGTAATACAAAATTTTATTTTTTTTCAAATTTTTCATTAAATATAAAATTATATTTTATTCTAAATATAAATTGCGATAAATATTATATACAATACATATTAACGAACAATTTAAATAAAAGTGAAAGCATTGATGAAATATAATTGCATCATAAATATTTTATTACATGAAATTTATTTTATATCTCATATAAATACTCAACTTTCAAGACTATTAGGTTACTCTCATAAATGTTCTATTAATGTATTACGGAGTTAAAATGAGCATTTTTGTCCTTATTTTTATATGTAGCTAATTTTTTTTGTATAAATTAACAATTTCATCTTGTATCCAATTATTTCGTGTACTAATTTACTTCTCATATTCCATTTGAACTATTGAATCAAATGTTTTCATGTTATTTAAAAGTGTAGTATAATAATTTATCACAATAACATAAAAAAATAGATTATTTAAATTATCATGTAAATTTTTTGCATACTTCATAATGAAAAAATCATAATCTAAATTATATATTTAAAAATGACCAAAAAATTTAAAAATCAATAATATGTTTTAGATATTATATTACTTAGAAAATAATTATAAATATTAGAGGTTAATTAATAATATTATTCAAATAACTTTAAGTTACATATTTAAAGTGATAATTTCTTTTAAAAATATAAAATTAAAAATGATTAATTTGGTGAAAGTAGTAACTTGTTAATTGTTATATTGCATTAGAAAATAATTACAAATGATAGAGATTAAATTAGTAAACACAATAGAAATAATATTATAATAATGAGAAAATGCACAAGTACCCCAATCAACCTATGCACGAAATCTCAAATACACACTTATACTATATTAAGGTCCTATTACCCCCTGAACTTATTTTATAAGTAATTTTCTACCCTTTTCGGTCTACGTGACACTAACTTGAAAAAAAAAGTCAACCAGCGTTGGACCCACAAGATAGTGCAACGTAAGCCAAAAAGGGGTAGAAAATTATTAATAAAATAAGTTCAGGATAGTGATAGAACCTTAGTATAATATAAGTGTGTCTCTGAGATTTTGAGTATAAATTGAGGGGATACTTGTGCATTATCCCTATAATAATCAAAAAGTAAAACGGAGAGGTGAATAGTTCCAAATTTAGAGAACTACTATTCACTTCTCTATAATTGAAGAATAGAGAGTTAAATAGAGAATGGTTGGAGTGTCAATTCTCTATTTTACTCTCCAAATATAGAGAATGGAGAGTAAAATAGAGATGGGTTGGAAATGGTCTTATAATACTTTTCGTATAGTTTTTGAAATTTATTTTTTTTGCTTAAAATATCGAATTAACGTAATCTAATTTAACTTTAAAAATTAGGCAATTTGACTTTTGAAAAATGTAACATAATAACTAAAAACGGACGGAGGAAGTAATTAATATATATCTTTGGAGCAAACACAAGTACCTCTTAAACTATGATTAAATGTCAGAGACACACCCGTACTTAATTAAGGTCCCATTAGCTCCTCTAAGCTAATTTGATATAGAATAAATACATCACAAACGCTGACATGACATAGAGAGTGTGCACACTCTCTTGAAGACAAAATGGGTGCATAAATTGAACACATGACATTTTTTGATTGGTAATTTTATAATTATGTGTATTTAAAAAAATTAATTTAAAAGTGTCCTAATTTTAACGTATTAATGTTTTATTTGATTTTCTTCACTTATCATGATATCAATTCAAAATTAACTTATTTTAAATACAAGATCAAGAAAATAAAATTTTTTAATCTTTTAAAAAGGAATAAAAAAAAATTTCTTTTTTTTTTGTAAAAATAAAATATTTTTTTAAAGAAAAAAGATTTTAAAACAATATTTATACACATCGTGCTTACAAACATAACTAATTTGGATGGCTGAAGAAGCAATATCAGCACAAAATATGAAAAATGTATTCAGAAGTAATAAGATGTTAGATAAAATCAAATATGTCTTTAGAATTTCGATCATAACTAGGTTGATATTTGTGCATTTATCCCTATATTTTTCTTCAATTATTGGCTAATAAATCAATGTCCCTACGCCAAAAACAGATAATGATTGATCAAATAAACTACTCTTACTTGTTTATGGAATTGAGATGAATTAAACTACTCTTTAGGTCTTCATTTAGGTTGGTCAAAGTTCATCATTCAATTAGAGGTTGTTCGAGATGGTTGATTAGAGTTACCTACGTATTAAATTAATAATGTATGAATTAATTATTTATGTATTAAGTTTTTGGTCTTTTGTTTCTTTCTTTTAATTTAGGTAGGGTTATTTGTATGGTTATAAATTATTTATTAAAGAGTCGTTTGGTGTGAGAGATATAAAAATATAGTGACGAAATAAGACAATAGTAATGAGATAAATTTTTTATATCTTGTTTAACTGTCATGTTTGAGATAATTTATCACATCATTTATATCACAATAATTAGAATAAGTTATTCATATACATAGTGAAATCTAGAAGAAAATTTTTAAAGTTAATCTTTTTAAATTATAAAAAGGAGTGATTTTTTTAGAGATAGATTAAAAGAAAGATGACTGACATTGAAATAATTTTTTATAAAAAAATATATACATTTCTTCATAACTTATCCAATATTAATTGTGCGAGTAAATTGATATAGAAGAATTCAATAAGTGTATAATTATTTATTTGTTTTTATTTTTTATTTGGTGTTAGTCCAATTAATTTAAATTCATGTCAAATAGGACCTCCGAGAATGACACTCCAATCAAAATTTTCTATATACCCAATGCTTGAAACAAGACTTTTAACTAAGGGAAATCTAATTACTGAATCACATTTTTTAATGTCGGTATCTAAACTTTTTATTTAAAATGCTTACTTAGATTCTATTTGAATTATATTAAAAGTTGATCAAATTTATTTTTAAAATATTTTTATTTTAAAAAATATTTGATAATTTAAAAATAACTTAAAATGTTAGAGATCAAAAGTTGTTCTCTTGAACTCTTTCTACTTATTATTTTATAACATAAAATTTATTGAAGTTTAACTTTTAAAACCTATTTTTTTGGCCAATCATTCAAGTCTCTCATGCAGAATAAATTAGAGTTGTCTTTTTTTGTGTTTAAAGATAAGATTTAAAAAGAGTGGCATAATAGAGAGAGTTTTGGGTGCATGCATTGGTGCTCCCAACGAGGTAACAATTCACACTTATCCTAAACTAGCACTCTTCATTTTAATTAAAAGGTAAAATTTATTGGTATTACGTGTTTATATCAGTAATATATGTATGTCATGTGTTTAAATTTATATTTTATTTTAATTAATTAATTTATATTTAATTCGTTAAATTATATAATAATAAAAATTACATTAATTAAATATAAATACCCATAAGTTTTTTCCTTAGTTGGTGAATAAATAGTTTCTATTTTATTACTCTAATATAATTTTAGTATCATTTTCTACAATTGTTTTCTTAGTAATTACCTATTCAAGGTTATGTTTATCGAAAGGGTTCAATTTTAATTTCTTTATCTTAAATATTATGTGTATTGTAAAATGGTAGAACTAATAAGGGCCTTTCCTCATATTTTGAATTTCTTAAATAAAATTGTCTTTGCTATAAATACGATTTATATGTTGATTATATTTTAATTTTTTCTTTTTGATCTTTGTGATAAAAATCCGTAGGTACTATAGCTATAATTTTAAAAAAAATTGTGCTTTTGTGACTACAATTTCTCAGCTCTTGTTATTCGTCTAAGTTATATAAATCCAAAAATTGTATAATTTAATTATTCGACATAATTTTCCCAATAATTATTACTACTGTTAACAATTTTAAATTAAAGGACCTAAATTAAACAATGTTTTAGTCAATCTGACAAAGTTAGGTGTACTATTGCAGATTATGATTTTTGCTTTGCTAAACTTCTCTAATCCCTATGATACTTTCTTTAATCCTTATTTTTAGCTGAATTAATTAGCACCTTTCAGTAGGAGAAGACAAGTTTTATACACTAATTAATTAGCTGGTCATGCACACAAAGGTATCTACTCTAATTCACTTTAATTAGGTAAATTTGGCATGTTAAGTCATTCCCTAAAGATCATTGATTTGACAATACATTAACAATCCCATTTGAAAACATACATGTAAAAATAAATCTTTTAAGTCATCCTCGATAGTCGAATAAAGAAAAATTTTATCAAGCGGTGTAGTGCAGTGAATGAAAATGTTACTTCCTTAATAAGATATTTTACATTTAAGTGTTGGATATGAATCTTCTTTTTTGTTAGTGAGCATTTTTCTCAGAATGGAGCCGTCCTAACTCCTACACAACGCAATTTCAAAATAATCAATCTTTAATATGAATACTGAATTCGGAAAGAGAAAAAAAAAGGCAAACTTTTTCTTTGTGACAAAAGTGGTGTGCATTAATTTCAATGAGTAACATTTTTATTTTATAGTTACCCCACATAGGATTCTCTTCTCCATTATGCATGTGTTTGTCTTTTAATTACGATTGAGGTATTTTAACGAGGAGAAGTTGGATTTGCCAATATGTATTTCAGGTGTTGTGGGGACATATAAACATATTAAAAAGTGGGACACATACAAAGACTATATTGAAATGATACAAAAAAAGTATTGGGTGCCAAGGAAAAAGAGATATTCCCCGTTCATGTTTATGTAGCATCATCTACTTAATCCATTTTAGAATATAACGATTCAATAAGATCTGAATTAGTTGAAGAGTACAAAATTTTATTAAAAGAAACATAAATAACAACATGACCACTATAATCAACAAAGTATGATATCAGGAAGATAAAATATATGCTTAGTGGAGAGGTTGTTTATGATAAAGAAAGTAAAGCATTTATTGTATAGCCAATGACATGTTTTTATAAGGGAAAATTATATTTAATGACAAACTAATAAATTAAATTAAATATTATAACCACATTTAAATTTAAATTGTGCCCTGTAGAAACTATTTATCAGTCACCTCTCTCCCTCAAACTCTCGCTCGCTCCCTCTCCCTTTTATACAAACATAAGTGCATAAATTATGTTTCTATTTGTATAAAGCGAGAAAAAATTATATATATACATGCAAATACATATATCTTTGTCGTATAAACTTAGAATTATACAATACAAATATTTTCCTGCCTAATTTTCTTTTGTCTTTCTCTCTTTCTCGTTTCATACATACACAAGTTATACAATTGATTTGTAGATAACTTTTTTCTTTTGTATAGCGAATTATACAATTAATTTCTTTGTATATGTATAGCGAATTATACATTTTTGTATTTGCTATGAAGCCCAGTTATATAAAATTTGTTACAGCATACAAATATAAATTTTATATTTGTTATATACGAAAGTTGCTCTTTTTATAATTATAAATTTTTTTGGGTATGTGCTGAAAAGGTGCAACTTCATTGGAGAAAAAGAGATGATTTGATTTTTGGGATTTGTCAGTCGAATTTGTTAGTGAAGACAGCATCCGTGCAGTGGTTTGCAGCCATGAAAAAAATATTTTACCTTTAGTTAATTAATTTACATGTATTTGGCTACTTTTGTGTTTTTTTCCCCTTCCATTTGTTTAAAATACACGTGCATCTGCTTGATTAGGTTTGAAAAACAGAGTTGCAAAATTGAAGTAGGTGAAAAAAATAAGAATATTACGATCCAAATTCGATTCGAGTTATTTGAGTCGAAGGTCTAGCAAAAATAATTTCAATCTTCATGATTAACAAGATGGTAAAGTTTATACACAATATTTTTTTAAAATTTTATTTATGTGATTACAGTACAAGTTATTTGAGCTAAACGTTTATAAGAAATAATCTCTACATTCACAATTAACTAAATAAAGGTAAAATTTACATATATGTCACTCTTTTGAATTTCTATTTATGGAATTTACACGGACTATGTAATTGTACATATAGAACTAAAGATTATAATGGAGTATCCTTCATTTTTAATCAAAGATTTCAAATTCGAATTTCTCTGAATGGGATCATTGTTGTTAAGTAGCACTTTGAACCCTTTTAGAAGGGCTAGAGCGTTTATCTTAATATGAGACTTCGCGACAGAGAGACTCGTCTTTTATAGAAAATACTTTTATACCTATGAAACTTCCGAATGCGACCTGGAAACTAGGGAAAAAAGTAAAAAGACTTGCAAATTGGGATATATTTTTTAAAATCCAGCTTACATATCAAAACAAAAATAGTACACATCAAAAGTCTTGCAAATTGAGACAAATTCTTTTGACTTGTTTTACATATTAGGAAAAAGGAAAACAGATAGGCAAAAGCTGTGCAAATTGAGAAGCATATTTTGAACCAATTCACACATAGAAACTTGCAAATTGAGATTTTTCATATTCTCATTGGTGAAAAATAAAAAAACTACAAACTAAATTAAACTTGTATATTACATTATCACATCAACTTAAACCTAATAAACTAACCTAATAAAACTTACTACTAAAACTCAAAAAAAAAAAAAAAAACTAGAAGAAAGAAACAGAACAAAAGCAAAAGAGCAACTTCTTTTTGTTCCCATTTTGCCCTTTTACACATATTAGCTCAATTAGCTCTCTCCACATGGCGTATAAATACAGATTCAAGGTCCGGTGGATTGAAAAACTCCCTACCACTATTGTAATGACACGTGGACTTTGGCCGGCGTTTCATCGGCGCCGGTGGACATGGAAGTCTATCCGGTATCCTTGAACCTCTCGCCGTCGGAGTTGTTGAAAATTCTTCTTCATCTTCAGTGCTATCTCCTTTTGGCTTCGTAGAAATTGATCTCAAAGGAGCAAGAATCGCAATTCCAGCAATTACCCATTTCTTATTTTCTTCTTTGTTCACTTCTACTTGATTTTTCTTCGATAATCCCATCTTTTAAACAAAACCCCAATTCACAAAAAATGATCTTTTATTGAATAGATATTCGAAATTTGTCCAAGCAAAAGCAGACAGAAAAAAAAAACAGAGTATATCAAAGTAACTGAACGAGTGAAAAGGGTGAATATTTTGCGAAAACTTTGAAAGAAAGAAATTGGGGAAAAAGGCGCTAAAATGAAGAGGAAAATAAAAGTTAAGAGAGGAGATTGAACTTTGAAGCAATAATTATTAAGAGGAAAAATATAATATGAGATTCATAAAGTATATATTAAATATATATATGAAAAAAAATTCTCCTTTTTTTGGAGGGGGACAGAAAAAAAAGGGGCTGCCCGTGAAATTTCGGGCAATGGGCAACTAAAAAAATTTAGATTTTTGGCGCCAGTTTTTGGTGACGAAAACGGCAACGGCTCTCTTTCCCGCCAATGTGAGTATTTTAGTTTCCGGTTTTACCCCTGTATAATGTCATTATTTTCTGTTGGGATGCCATTGCGGCCCAAACCCATTCGTGCTAGAGCCCTTCAAAAGGCCTTTTTAAGTGTCCATAATTTTCTCACAAAATAAAGAAGAAAAAGAAGACTTTTTTTCTTTTTTGAAATAATAACTTTTATTTTGGGGGCATGATATTTATGTGATTATTGTAAAGAGATGTTTTTTTTTAAACTCGGGACAATTTACGATTTTCGTTTTTTACGTGAGTATTTTATGGCGAATACTACGTGATAGCTTGTTCAGTGTGCAATAGTTTGCAAACTGTATAAAAAAAAAGTAAACTATATTACAGAAGCCTCATGCAATGAAATAAACAAATTGATACGAACTGAGTAATATTAATCTTTTATCTAAATTTATCTAAAAAGTTGTATACTAAAATAAATTCAAACAAAATTTAGTTTTTTTTTGAGTGGAATAAGGATAGATTAAAAGATAAAGGTTGTCAAATTAAATCGTCATCTCTTCAAATGATTTTTTTTAGTGAAAGTGCTAAAGTTTCTCATGTTATTATGTGAAGTCAAGTTGAACAAATTTGTTTGCAAATCATTATAAGTGATCCCTACTTTTTATGTAAGTTCAAGAGCCAATCAAAAAATCGGTAATATAGTATAAAGTCATTTTCAGATGTTTGACAATTTTATTTTTATTTTTTTCTAAATTTGAAATTCAAATAAATATTAGTATATATTTTTCTTTAATTTAATTTGAGCCTAGGATACCTTGTATTTTTTTTTTTGGATCACATGGCTGTTTTTCTCATTAACGGGCCCGTATCGCCCACTCTTGTTGACCAAATAATAATAATAAATAATAATAAATGCTACTACTATTAATTAAATTAATTAATAATCAGCATATCCTTTTCATTTATTCTTATCATTCTTGCTGGTTCATTGCATTTGTACATACAAAACGTTTGAGCTAATAAATAAATATTGTGTTTTTATTAATTTGATGAGAAGAAAATGATTTGCAATAAGACTTTTTGATGTTTTGTTTTTTTCAACTTCTTGATGCACAATGCATTCTCATTAGTTGATGTCAATTTATTTAGCATTAAAGCATAATTATTATTGTCGTCACTGTTATACATAAAATATATTAAATTAAAATCTATGAGGACGAGATGAAATTTTACACTATATTAAGGCATAATGTTACACGTTCTAGCATACTTTTTGAGAGTTAAATTCATTTAAAAAATATTTTTCATCATAAAATTTCAAAATTCAGTTACTTGGAGTTCTATTTCAGAATTTCTGAAATCTTAATAACAAAAAAATAACGTTTTTAGTCTAAATTACTCACAAAAAATAAAAAAATAACTCAAATTAATATTCATAGCTAAATATAACTGGTTAAGGTTACTCAATTTTATTTTATTTTTCTTATCTATATAGGGCCCGTTTGGATGGGCTTAATAAAAGCAGCTTTAAAAAATACTTTTGAAAGTGCTGAAACTTATTTTTAAAATAAGCAGTTATGTGTTTGGATAAAAGTGCTGAAGTTGTTATGCCAAACGTGAAAAGAGAAAAATAGAAGAAAGAGATGTTAGGGTTATATGGGTAATTTGGAGATTGTATAAAAATATTAAGGGAAAAAATATAAAAATGTGGTCAACTTAAAACAGCTTATAAGCTAAAAAAAAAAAGCACCCCTACCCCAGCTTTTAACTTTTGGCTTAAAATAAATTTTTTTTTAACTTAAAATAAGCTATTTTGAGTATTGCCAAACAGTTAAATAAGTCAAAAACCAGCTTTTAAGTCAGTTTGACCAGCTTTTAAGCTGAGCCAAACAGGCTCTTAATGATGTGATAGCTATTGAGTTTTTTTTTTTGTTGTTGAAAAAAATAATAATATTTTATAATTTTAAAATGAATATTTGATTATTGTTTTTTCAGTCAATCGTATTATAGTTATTCTTTATTAATCGAATTTAATAATAGATGTTGTTTGGAGTATGAATATTATATTTTTTTTTTCTTTCTCTTTATATTTCATTAATTGAGTCAATTTAATATGTTGTTGAAATATATCCACTTTATATATTAACAAAATAGGTTTTATTTTTGTGGTCAAAACACCCACTGAAATTTACAAATTCAACTTGTTATAAACGTAACATAATAATAATTTACATTCTTTATCCTTTTTCTCCTTCAATGAACACGTTTTCTTTTTTAAAAATTCGAATAGGTACTAAAAAAACTGTCAAATATCAAGTAGTTGGTAAGCAAAAACATAGAGTACAAACAAATAAAGACTAATCGTATCAAGTTGAGACAATCCAACCGACAAGGGCTGTGGTGGAGTGATAGTATTTTTTATAATTTATAATCAAAGGTCTCGATTTGAATTCCCCCGAGAACAGAGTTACCTTTGTTAGAGAGTGCTTTACCTTCAATATTTTGGACTTCTCGGTGCTAATTTGAATATGATCAAACTTCAATCTGGATACCAAACACCGAGCGAGAAACAAATTTGGAACAAACAATAAGGGGTTCATCCAAAATATAAGACAAGTACATAGCCTAGTGAAATTGACACTTGAAACTAATGTCATTTTCTTAACTAGACATCTCCATATCTCTTTAGTTTGATTATGAATATACACAACATGTTTGGTTAATTTATTATGTGAAATGTAATTGTCCATTTGATACTATGTATTATTTGTGTTCTTCTTTTTCCAACTCATTTTCACTTTTCATTCTGGTTATTTATAATTATTATATGCCTGACTGACCTATAATCGATTAAAAAGATGAAATGTCTCTATGTTTTCTTTTTTTTTTAAAAATAAAATAAAATAAAATAAAATAAAATCTCTTAGGCTATTGTTGTATTTTAGGAAACAATAGAGTGATATAAAAGCATAAACATCAGAATAAATACTTGCTTTGTACTTGAATGTATAATGCATGCATATTGATGATGTTTCTTAAGAAAATGCACCAATCCAATTAGTTCACCAGCTTTAGACAGTTAATGCATATGTATCATTTAATCCGTTTTAATTTATTTATCTGATTTTTGACTTGACATGAAATTGAAGAGCGTTTAAAGAAAATATATTACTTTTAATCTTATACAATAAAGTATCAAAATATCTCTTAATCATATGGTATTAAACATGTTAGATGAAGAATTAAAATTAATGATTTATCAAAACAAATGATTACACATTTTTTAAACAAACTAAAAGGAAAAGGTAATAAAACCAAACTGAAAGGAATATAGTATTGAATCGAACAAAAAACATATCAAAAAAATATCAACTCTATGAAAAGACATTTTTTACAAATATGAATGGCATTGCTGTTATAGATAGAATATGATTGTAGAGAAGTATATAACATGAAAAATCAGTTCAGGAGCTGTAATAACAAAATATCATTTATAATTAGTGACTGTTATAGCGAGATTTGACTGTATCGATGAAAAGATATGTCGAGTTAATTGCTTCAAACTAGCCTCTGATGTGTTCTTTGTTCAGGTCAATTGTAGCAGTTTATTGTTGCTTCTTGCATGGACGGCAGGTATGCCACGACAATTTTAACTTTATGAGTTTTGAATTTTATAACAATGATTTTGAGTTCAAAACTTAATATTTGTAAATATTAAATAAGCTTCCTAATATTATTACTATTTGAGCAAAAGTTACTGGATTAGGCCAAAATCCATATCCAGCCTTCTAGCTCCGCTCCTGATTCTTTCACCCAAATACTATGGCGAAACAAATGGTGAAATTTCAGTTAAATAATATTTGACAAGAATATTAAGAAATCTATGATCAAACGCTCGCTTAGTATGTTGCTCCTTTTCTACATGTCAACTTGCTCTGCATCTGTAAATGCCTTTTGAAAATCTCAGATTTGTAAAAGTTTTGATCCCTCTATCTTCTCAAATTTCCAACATAATCACAATTTTCATCAGTTAATAATATGAATGTATGCACAAAAAATGAACCTATTAATTAATATTCTCCCTTATTAAGCTTGAATGTCTAATATTTGTTCTTATGCTGTTTTTCAAATATTAATAGAAAAGCCATCCAATCCCTGAACTTGTCCCGAAAAGTTGATCAAACACTCCTGTCTATAAGCTTAGTCTACAAACTTATTGTTTTGTAAACTAAATGTCTTTGTGCTTTTGGAAAAAAATTATCTGCACCAGACGTTTTTATATCAAATCAATACAATTTTTATCATTACATGATTTCATGAAGTAAAATGGACTATAAATTTAAACACGTGACAAGCATATATTGACTTGATGTAGACATCCTATGCGAATAAATTTTACCCGATTTTGTTTCTCAAATGAAAAGGATAAATCCTAGTTATTTAGGAAAACGTATATAACCTTCCTTTTTTGGAATAACTAGGATTTATCACCAAGTGAGTTTTCGGACTAAGTTTAAGAGGATTTTATGACCATCTAAAATAGTACCTAGGATAAGACAAATAAATTAAAACGAAGGTACTAGTAGTAATTAATTTGTCCATAAGGGCCCGTTTGGCCATTAATTTTGCAAGTAAAACTTGGAAAAAAACTTGGCAAATTTTGTTTGTCCATACACTTTTTTATTATTTGACAAATATTTTAGGCAAATTTTCCAAATACTAGAAAAAACTAGTATTTGGGCCAAATTTCATTATTTGGAAAGTTTTACAAATTCAATTTTTACCCTTAAGTTTTTATTTTATAAAAATAATATATTTATTGACACCAACCAATTCAATTAGCTCCCCATCTGCCAACATTATTTAGTCTTAATGAACTAGCTACTAAATAAAACATAAATTGCATTTATTTTATTTTGGTAGATAAATATTACGTTGTTGATGCTGGTCTACGGAACACAAGAGGATTTTTAGCTCCATTCAAAGGAATGCGCTATCATTTGCAGGACTACCGAGGAAGTGAAAGAGAGCCTAAGAATGGAAAAGAGCTATTTAACTATAGACATGCTTCTCTGCGCAATGTATTTGAAAGAACTTTTGATGTGTGGAAAAGTAGATTCAGAATACTAAGACAAGGCATGAACAACTATGAATGCATAAGTGAAAATAGTAATTGTTTGCGCTGTATTGCATAATTTTTTACGTGAACACTTAAGTAGTGATGGAATATTCAATGAATATGAAAATGATGATATGGTTGTTGATGAAAGTGACGAACTATTGGCTCAGGGTAACAACATCGCTTCATCTTCTCGATCATCTGATTCGGAAATGCAAGCTCATCGAGAAGAGATTGTTCATAAAATGTGAGAAGATTATATTAAAGAATAGGTTGAACTCTTTCAGATGAGAAAGTATAGGTTCTTCAGTGATTGCAATATTTATTTCCTTTTGTTTTCTTCTCTCTTTTTCCCGAACTTATATTAGTTGTATTTTCATTACCATGATTTGTACCAAGACCTTTTCACTATACGAATATTTATTGTAATGATTCTTGTTGATTTGTTGCGGAAGTCATAAATCTTGTTACATGAGATTTTTATTGTGCTATGTAATACAAATTTATGGTTAGTTTGATAGTTTTAAAAACTTATGGGTATAAATCATATTTCTTAAAAAAATGAAATATGTTTCTCAAATTCTATTGCCAAACACATGGTAAAATTTCACCTAAATTTTCATCCAAATAATATTTGCAAAAAATATTTGAATATCTATGGCCAAACGCTAGCTTATTATTGTCACTAGCTAGCTTGTATAGCACACAAACGCAATAAGAGCTAGACATAACTGAAATGGACATTGGAATGTTTGTTAGTATAGGCTAAATAGGCAGGGAATATAATGTCATAGATTCCTCGATACAAATTACTGCAAATAGTTTGACAAGTCCTAAATTATTTTTCCATGTTTATAATTGGTGAGTGAAAAAGAATATACTGAATATTAAAGTCAAATTCAACAACTGGAGAATGTCGTCATTTTCTTTAATTAAAAAATATTTTCAAATAACATAAACATCATCAAAGTTGAAACAACATATATATAGTTATGTATATTATATGTATATTTAGTATAAATTTTGTGTTACTATCCAATATGTTTTGTATATATTTTGTAACTGGGGAACCAATATTAAGTACACCACTAAAAGTTAAAAATGATAAGCCCCACACTCTTGTACTTATCTTCAAAGTTATATATACCTTACTAACAATAAATAATACGAAGAACAAAAAAAAAATAGTAAGATTTGTTTCGATTGGAAAAAAATATTAACTGATGATCATAGACTCCTGAGCCTCTAAGATTGGGATAGGAGGAACAATACCTTAATAGTTAAGTCTATATATTAATTTAGCATAAAATGAAACACATATGTCCGTATTAAATAGATTTAGAAATTTTGTAGTAAGTGGTTGAAGAGTGATTTGGGCGGGTAATGTATAGCTTACGTTGAGCTCGCATCAAATAAAAAAGCCCCTCGACAAATCTGTCCCCTATTTCCGTATCTCTACTAACTGGCTAGGTGTAAATAACACTGGAATAATAACAAAGCTAGATAGATATACTGTTCGTTCAGAACACGAAAAAATCTACCTTAATTATTCATGCTCCCCATATCATCTATATAACATGCAACACATAACACTCAATAATCCACCAAATATACCAATATTCAATTTATACACTAATTCAAGTTCAATTTCATTTCCCTTAATAGGGAAAAACAAAGTTAATGAACAAATACAATTCCTTCACCTGCCACCATCACAATTATCAGTACCAATATTGTTATGACCTCCAGAAATACCATTGTTCCATGCAGAAGAATAATTATAGTAACCAGAATTAACCATTCTTCTCCCATACTGAAAATTATTATTATTATTATTATTATTGGTGTATCGCATTAAATCAGCATTGGTTGCATCGAGTTCCTTCTGAAGGCGAAGAACTTGCCTTTGAAGAACTGAAATTGCTCCAACACATCCATAGACAGGATCTTTTAATCGCGCTTCGGCTTCATAAGCAAGAGAATTGACTGCATCTTCTCTTTGATGAGGCTGAATTTCGTTCAGAAGCTTGCTCACATTACTGGCCCCAAATACTTTATGAACGGTTGTGAACTTTATTGGCTCCTCTGGAGGAAAATAAGGTGCAAAAACACAACTTGGCAAGCACTTTCTTCTCAAAAATTTGCAAGCAGCACAGGGAGGAGTGGAGTAGTTGCTAGTAGAAGACATCCTGGTTAACTAAGAAATTGAATTTGTGTTTATATAGTCATATGGTTATAAGTTGAAGACATTCAAATCGATTTAAAATAGATTATTTATGAGATCGAAGAGTTACTTGTTGTATGTCGATTTTAAACAACATGATTGTATTAAAAAACTGTCAGTGCACAAAACTTAAATTTCAATACTAATATGTTACTAATATTATGTTTCTCTATTTTCATTTTACAGTATCATACTTTTGATATGTACATGTACTAATTCTTATTATACAACGGATAAAACATAACATGATAGTCTAAATTGTTTCACACTATCACTTGACAAAACATAAATTTCTTATCTCGGATCAATGAAAATTTTATGTTGTAAAATATAATTTTTTCAATTCATTTCCATCGAACTAGCTCATGAAAAATGCATGATGAAAAATAATTTTTCATTGAAATAGTGAAAGAATATTTTTTTCCTCACTAATTCAATTAAAATAAATATTGGAATAACCACCGAATATTATTCAATGATAGATTTCAATGAAAAAATTAGTGATTTTTTTTTAGTGTGGTACGTATACACACCCTAAAGATTGAGGAGATAATGAAATACTCCATCTTTTTCCTTGAGCATAGATATATAATGTGATAATCAGAAACACCTAATTAAGTGTTATATATCAATCCTCAATTTAATTAAGTGTTTATTATGCAGTTGCTTGAGTACTAAATTTTAATTAAATATTACTAGTAAATTTTTGTATTTATTTGGCTCAGTAATTATAATCAGCAACCTACTTGTAGTTTTGATCACATATATATATTCAGCCTCTTCTCCCTTGTTGCTTCTTTTGCTTTATACATTTCAATTAGGATATAGGGGATGATCATTAACATTTTTTTTATAACATATTAACTAAGAAAAAAAATCCTCTAATTAATTAGATCGGATCAAACTAAAATCAGACTCAAATTAAGCCTCTTATTAATTTGTCAATTGTGGACATAATTACTAATAATTCTAATGTCTTTTATATGATTTTATTCGACATATATTCCACTTCAAATCAAAGTTCCGCAAAACAAGACCTTTTTTTTTTTAGATCAAAACTATACGTATTACAAAACCTAATAGTCACACAATTACTATTATTTCATTTGACTAATCTTCAAAATATGCCAATTAAACTCATCCATAGGAAAACGTCTAAAAAAAGAGATACATATATTAGATCTACACCATATAGTATACATTGAAGGTAAAAAAACTTAAAAGAGTAGCTTTTTTTTAAAGAAAAAAAAAGATAACTAGTGATATACACATATATACCTCTTGATCTTCTTGGTATAGTGACAATTTTTCAAGCTTTGTCCCTTGATGATTCTCCTATAGGATTAATAAATATTTCACCATTAGAGCTAAATACACAAGAGGAGTTGAAAGAGAAGAAAACCCTAGAACAAAAAGTTGAGAGAGAAAAGAAAAGAAGGCAATAAGCATATATATTTTATAAGTGAATGGAAAGCAAAAAAAGCCAACCATAATAAATAGGGAGGGGGTTGCAATATTAATAATTCTCTTATTAAAATTAATAACAATATGGTGACTGTAAAGCCCCTTGCCGACTTCATTATTCTCCAATTAGAGATTATTGTATATTTTGTCATCATATGATCTTGCTTCACATTCAATTTTTGGTGTATACAATACAATACCACACTTTTGGTACTTCAAAATTTAATTAATGTCCCTTTCAAAAGAACAAGAACAAATAAAAGAAGCACGGGTGCGATTGGTGTATTATTGTTGATGTGAAGGCCTAATTTAGTTAATAAAAAACTATATTATTCTTTTGATAATTCAATCTTTTTCGGTTAAAACGGTCTGAGCTATTCTTAATTAATACAGTGTGATCTTATCCGCTTTAGATCAAGTCCATATCAATGTAAATTTTTTTCAATTTTCGAGATTCTTTGTGTGTCGTCACATCATCATCCGAGTCTTTTATGACAACTAAAATGTAAAACTAGTTTCTTTTTGTATGTGTATACTCTAAACTCGTAAGAAGAAGTAAGATCAAGTTTTACTCTCTTTTCCCTTTGTCATAATCACTTCATTGATATTGGGCTCTGATATTAATTATTGAGCTAAAATGGTTAAAAAGATACTCTTAATATAATGTGATACTGCTTTCTTGAAGAAAACTCATAATTTTTTTCAAAGCACATCACACTATCAAAAGATCCTACACCCTATCTGTAGATTCATTTATAATATTTTCAGCTACCGATGTAAATTTATTCACACAACTAAATAATCTCCATTCAAACTAAGTTTTTTATGGCCCATCACTACGATCCATGAGTCAATTTTTGAGATTCATTGCATGCCCTCACATTATCTAAAGTATTTTATGACAATCAAATCTCACAACTAACTTTTTTCTTTCTTTCAGTGTATGGTATCTCTAAACTCGTAAAGAAAAGTACACCAGCACCACCGTCATCTGCCTTTGTCATATGCGACTCACTAAATCTAAGCTCTGATACCATATTAAGTTGACCTACAATCATAAATAACATTTTATAACACGTCAAATATAGTTGGATGACATACATGTTAATGAAGATATCTAGGAGAAGGTGAGAGTGTACTTGGTATAGGAAAAAATGCAAAAACCAAGATTCCAATGGTTCGACATGCAAAACGGAGTTGCATGGATGCCCCGTGAAGGTGGGAGATGTCGACTATGGATGATTTTAAGAGAGGTAGAGGATGACCAAAGAAGTATTGGAGAGGTGATTAGACAGGACATCATACAATTGTAGCTTAACGAGGACATGACCTTAGATAGAAGGGTGTGGTAAACAAATATTAGGATAAAAGATTAGTAGGTAACAGTGTGTTGTCTTATCATCCTTTTATATTAGTAGTCGTAGTATTGCTTCTATAATTTCTTGTCCTTCAATTTATGTTATCAAACACATTGTTTTGTTGCAGTTTCACTTTTGTCACTATCTATCATTTTTCTTTATTAACCGCTGCTCTTTGTATTTCTATTACTTTTTTCGCTGGAATATCTTTTCTTGAGTTGAAGGTCTTTGAGATAGAAATAAAATCTATGCACCCTTTATCTTCTTTATACATCAATTTGTGGAATTACACTAAATATATTATTGTTATTGTTGACCTAAACAGTAATAATCTTTACAGTTGATTAAATTACACCAATGATGTAAGTCGATTTTACTAGACGCATATATAATTTTAATCATAAGGAATTATTCGATTTGACAACAAGTTATTCTAAAATTGTATTCTCTCCGTCCGGTATTGTTTGTCATGTTACGTTTTTCAAAGTCATTTTGACTAATTTTCAAAGATAAATTAGATTACATTAATTCGATATTTTACACAAAAAAATTAGATATTCAAAAACTATTTGAAAAGTACTAAACATTGCAATTTTTTGCATATTAATATGATAAAAAAAAAACATCTTAAATGTTAGTCAAAGTTTTTATAATTTGACTCTAAAAATAAAAATTATGACAAATAATATCGGATAAAAGAGAAATATTAGAACCAAAATAATGAAAAAATTATTTAATTGTTATATCTATGCAGATAGGTGTTTAATTTATTTGACTAATAAAAAAATTGAGATATACAAGGCATAGCATTAAACACGCTTAAATTAAAACCTTTTATTTACAATTTAAATTAATCTTGTTTTTCTGAATAAAACTTTGAAAGAAAAGAATAAATATATTATTTTATCTCAAATTATTACTCACATAGAAGTAGAGGTGTGGAAAAATTGTATTGGCTGATAAATCGAATCGACAAAAGTGCTATTAATTTATTGTTATTGGGTTACCAGTTTTTAGTAATTTAATAAAAAAAATACTGAGTTATCAATTCGATATTGATTTTTAATATTGGATTATTGAATAAACCGATAACATATTAAGACTAGTGATTTACAACTTTTACTTATACATAAATATTATATTTATCTCAATACTAGCTACTATCTTTGTTCTTTTTGGCCTTCACTTCACACTACACACTGACTTTGAGTTCACAATTTCACATTATAATAAATGTTAAAACCTGAAAGAAGAACCCTATTCCTCTTAATTTCTCTTGTATTACGCTTGTATAGTTCTTTTCATGTTTGTTATTATTGTTTTTATTTTATGAGCATTTATAAAGTTACATTATTGTATTTTCGCATCAAATTTATTGGAGAAGTCATTATTTATTTTATTAATATTTTCTTATTGGTTGAATCGAAAACAAATTAAAAATATCTTATTAATTTGATTATCACTTTAACTTATTTAAAAATAAAAAACCAAAACGAAATGATCGGTGGGTGACACAAAAATATACCACAATTATCATATAGTAAATAATTTCAAAATACGTAAATTAAAAATAAATAATCAAATTCAAAGAAAATTAGAAACCGAAGCAGGCAGGGTTGCAGAGTCAATTATGTCATACAATTTGTGAATATTGTCCTTTTTGTTTTTATGCTCTTTGTTTCCTTCTATTTGTTTTGCTTCACCAAATTCAACTTTCATTTTCTTTGTTAATTAGGAATAGTATTTTAAGAGAACATAAATATATTCTTTTACTGTTTTTTTATCCCCACTACCTCTTTTGACATTTTATATATACATTTTTTTTAAAAGAACGACATATTTTTAACTATATCGTAGTTCATGTGCTTTTTTTAAGTATATGATTTGCTAATACTTTCATTGTTTACCAATAGCCCATAAGTATGATTTTTTGATCGATAACATTTGATTTTTGACGTAAATATTTTTAAAAGAAAGAGAACTCTCCGTATATATATTTTTACATATAAAAAAGAAATATTTTTTAATTTTCTAATGTCATGCTTGATGTTGCATTAACACTTTATTGATAGTGGGTAATTGGTTTACGTTTTCATTAATTAAAGGGGAAAAAAAAGGTGTCAATCATCCAAATAATTAAAATTCTTTGTCAAAGGTACATATAGAAAACTCCCCCCTACCTAACAAATATTATACATGGATATTCCTCAAATCTATAGTTGATAAAAATAAAATAAAATTAGGTTCTATTATTGAGCTCACCAAAAAAAAAAACAAAAAAAAAAAAACATGATAGCCTCTATTATTGAAGTCTTACAATCTTTTTGTGTCCATGTGAACAATAATGTCAATTCACTGATCCAAAATCTTTCATGAGAGGACGGATAATATTACATGAATAGTTCAATTATCTGTCCCTTTCAGTCATACTAGACAAATAGGATGTTATCAGTAGTTGTCTAAAAAAAAAATCGAAATTTTCTAGCAACATATTTAACTTGTTATTGAGAATATATTTTTATATATATGATTATATTTTCAAATATGTTTCGTCGTGTATTTTGTTTTCAAGAGTTAAATACGATTATGCACGATGATGGAGCCAGAATTTTTAATAAGGCGTTTGAAATCTGAAGAAGTAGAGACAAGAACTAGCGGAAATGATTTCGATATCTATTATATATATACGAAAATTCATTTTACTAAAGTGTGTCATAATTTAGGTGTGTATTTGACATTTCACTCGTTTATTGAGTAATAGTTTCCGCCTTGAGCTAGTGATAATTATAAATATATACTCACTCTATTGAGTCGCTTAACTAGGTCTTGAACGTAACTCACAACTCAAACACTAATAAAAATGAGATGGATTGCGCTCGTTCCATTGATCACCCTTCTCATTAGGGCCGGACATAAACACCGGAAAACCAAAATACCGTACCGAATTGAATTTTTTTTGTATTTCGGTTTCGGTTTTTCGGTTTTCGGTTTTCGGTTCGGTATTCGATATATGTTTTTGTATTTCTCGATATTTTGGTTCAGTTTTCGGTATGTAATTTTGTGTAATTCGGTATTTCGGTTTACCGAAATATATTATATTATAATATATATTTATATTATATTAATTATTAATATTAAATAATAAATATTATAATTTAAAATAAAAAATTTAAAAGTAAAAGACTTTTTGATATAACTATTTTTATCCCGTTAAGCTGAAAAGCAAACAAAAAAATTTATAAATTTTTAAAGGCCCAACTAAGCAGGCCCATTAAAAAAACCGAAATAACAAAACCGAACCGAAATAATAAAAACCGAACAGAAATATTTCAGTTCGATATTCGGTACACAATTTACAATAACCGAAAAACCCGGAAAAAAAAACCCGAAATCGAATCGAAATACCGAATGCTCACCCCTACTTCTCATGTCCGAATTTAAACATTCATTCTACATTGGGCCTAAATCTGATACCATGTCAAATTTGATTTTTTTTTATCTCGTACTCACTTCAAAAGCTAACTAATTTACTTTTTTACCCGAATCTTATTTAAAATGTCCAAAATTTCATTCATTCATGATTCATTCATCATCGACGTAGGTCATTCCAATTATCAAATACCTCTCCTAACCGTTTTTTTGTTCTTTCTAATTTTCCTCTTTCAAAGTCGACATACAAAACGGAAAGTAGGAGCACTACAATTATTGGTGATGAGATTAAATAATGAGTGGCAATTATGAAGTACTAATTAAGGCTTCTTCTTTTTGGGAGGTGGGAATCCATTCTGATTGTGGAAATCTCTCATCATCGATCGTAATTAAATTAGTAATATATCTAAGCATTTTCATTTTAAATTTTTGAGATACATGAATGCATACTTCATAATATTAAATGGAAATTAATTATTCATCCCAACTTATTTTATGATAAAGGTTAGCCCTATCCATTCCATCCCTCCATGATTTATTTTGATAAAGTTATATATATATATAACTGAATTATCGAAGAAAAACAAAAGTACCTAACACGCCTGTCCATTGTTAAGATTTTTCACATATCATATATTGTGGCCGAAGCTAGAAATTCAAATACAAATAAACGTTAGATATATGCAAATATTGGTTTGTGCTCATCAAACACAAACGTCGATATTCATAGAATGATGTCGCATCACATTGATTATATAAGAATATATTGTCACATATTGTAGCCTCACTTTGCTGTATATATTGAATTGAAGTATTTGATTATAAATTTTGAATTTGTTACCATGCTCAATTATCAATTATCGCACAATCTTTTTGTATTTTTGTTATTAATTAAATTTTAAGGCAATCACTAGCTTAGAAAAAAGAAAATTAGTAGTATGAGTAATCACAAAACGTCAAATGAAATGTGCTGCTAATGATTAGGAAGTGGATTATTGGTTGTTTAATGTTTTACTATTATTTATGTAGTATAATACGCCTCTGACCCCCAACTACATTTTCTATTTACTTATTATAAAATTAATTTATGTACATTGCATTTTAATTTAATTCTTGCATAATATATTGATATATTTGCTAGCTTTAGGAATATAATATACCATAGATTCTATATATGATAGTGTTACTTTCAAGTAGCATCTTTATCTTTTATCTTTATCTTTATATAACTAAAATTACTACTTCTTCAAGTTTTTAGAGCAATTTTTTTTTTTAAAAAAAGGTGGGGCTTAAATAACCTACTAATTCTATTCGTCGTTAAGGAATTTTCAATTGAAAGTTAGGTTAAAAAATTATTTATAGACTATATATAATATTATTATAAAGAGATAGGCTTTTGATATTAGCCGACCACCTATGTAATTATAAGCTCACGTTCTTCTGTTTTTGTGTTTATACATAAAAGGTGGTACCTAGCTCAAACAAATAATTCTAATATGATGGCACACTATAGCAAATTAGATTTTTTCATATATTTGAATAAGTTATAGTAGATTCTACATCGATTATATATACATATAAATAATTTTAACTATATTTTAATAATGCTAGGGATGCAGTATTTTCGAAGGTGTTTTTTTCCTCGTAAAATTATACCATATACATAAGTAAAACATTATTTGAAATGGTTAAATTTAATACTTTGAACACTCTAAAATAAGATATTGTTGCCTAATGGTGTGAGGCTCTCCTCTTACGCTCACACTGTAGGCTCCTCGTGATTGCATTTTATAATCATTTTTAATAGAACTCTTCTATTTTATTATTACTCTTATTAACTTGCTGCTTTAATTGTCTAAGCTAAATAAATTATTTCAAAGTAATAGTTATTAAATATGTGATTCTTGAATTAGTTCAAATATAATTCATCAAAACGATTCTTAATTAGGAATCTACATTTAGTACTCAATTGAATTTTCAATGAATTTTGAATATTTATTTCTTTTCATTAAAATTCGAAATAAAACATAAAATGTAATTATTTAATTTATGTTAATAAGCAAATTTTAAACTATTTATATAAACTAAAGCGAACCAAAGAACAACGCGTTTGATTCTGCTTTCATTATTCATATCTCGTTATTATTGCCGTCATCAGAGATTAGTGATTGAAAAGTAAAAATTAATTTCATTCTAACCTAAATCGCCCCTCTCCCCCCCCCTCCCATTTTTAATGCCTTGTTAATTATCTTCATATTAAATTAAACAAAAAAAAAATCTAGATATTATGAAGTTTGATTATTAAAATTTTGGAACATTTTATTCGTAAAATTTTTTTTATTAAAATATTATCTAGTTCAATTTTAAATTTTTCAATGCATCCATTCATAAAAAAAATAAAAATTATTCATGTAATACTTGGACATTCTTAATAAATTTCTAGCTTCTCTTTTATATTTTAATAATATAATTTTTTCGCTAATGATCAAATTCAATTTAACATCCTTGATTCTATTTGGCTCTGCCCAATGGCATTGTAGACTTTTTGGAGTAATCTTAATTATGTTCTTTTCTTTATTTATATTTTGAGTTTGGTAGTAGTTCTGGACTTTTATTTATTTCAGGTTTTGGTAATAATGATCATTTTAGCCTATTAGAAATAACACTTTTATTTATTATAGGATTGTGGTACATTCATATACATAATCACTAAAAAAAAATCTTGAACTAAGCACGCAAAGTTATTTATGATAAGTGACGACAAGATTCTAACTCAAAAACTTCCTATATAGTATATCGACACTTTGTCTCGTAAAATTAGTAAGAATGTTAGATTATGTTATGTAAAATGCATAATGATGAATGTTATCCCAAATTCCAAACAATCTAACGTAAAAAAATCATCGTATACTTAGAAGTGACTTTGGAGTATTCATGATCATAAATGAAACTAGACTTTGAGGTTTATCGATTCTATTTTTTTAAAAAAATTATTGAGTTTTAAATTAATGATCTATACATATTCAACGAAATTTTAAAAGAGACAATTATGCAGTTAAGACAAACATATACTAGTTAATTAGCTAACGTAAGTATAGTTTGAATTAGTTGCAGCTTGCAACTCACTTTTAATTGTAAGTACGTTGCTTAAATATATACAAATACAAATACAAATTATACATATGTATATATACCATTAGTCTTTCTCCTCTCTCTCACCCGCCTCTCTCTTTCCTATCTCAATTTCGCTCGCCAGATATACAAATACATATGTATGCCAGTTACATATATATAATTATTTGACAGATATACATATACAATTTGACAAATATACACATAGAATTCACCTCTCTTCACAATCTACTCTCTCTCCCTTGCCTCTCACCTACCCCTAATATGTATCTACGAATCGTAATTAGCAAACCATTACTATAGAGCATGATTAAGAAATTTTTGAGTGGATATATGCAAAAAAATCCCATTTTAAAACAACTTAACAATTTGTATGAGCCCTCAAATTTGGTCCAGGAAGTAACGATAGACTCGATGGCCCAACATAACTGTCCACTGTGTTTTTGGGCCTTCAATATTCCTTCTTTTGTGATGATCTTTGCCTTGAAATGTTGTATGTTATGCCAAATAATCGCTGAATTTATCATCATTTTGTGGTCGGATTATTTAGCGATTGTGCAAAGATGAAATCAAAATTTTAAATTTTATAATGATGATCTTAAATGTTTAATGACTGAGTTTTAAAGTTATTATTTATACATATTTAGTAAACTTCTCAATACATATAATACATTATTTGAGCAAAAGTTATTGAGTTCGACTAAATCAATGAGGTTCTAATTTCGCCCCGCGTTATGCTCGGAATAATTTTCTGTGTAGATCTAATAATGCATCAGAAATTAGACGCTCTCTTAAATTGTATTATAAACACTCCACACACCGACATTATCAATAACTAATAACTACTCACAACGATATCAAAATAACATAATACATACAAATTGCTATTTTAAACTCCTAGCTATTTATACTTTAGTACTCAATTAAATTTTTTGGATCCAAGATGAGTCTTAATGTATTAGGTGGTAGTTTTCATCATATTGATGAATATTTGAAGGACCACAGAACATTCCTCCCCACTTGGGGAAGTAGATAAGTGTAATAGGCAGAGTAAAGACAATCATCATTAAGCCCATAATTGATATGCTTGTTTGAGTTGAGAATTTTGTGGAACCTGAAAATAGCAGGAGCTGTGTTATAACTGCGCCTAAAGTCCCACCACTTCCTGTCATGCCTGATATTACGCCTAATGACCTGCGTACAGTGACGGAGTCAGAAATTTAACAAATGATGTTTAGAAATAACAACTTGTTATGTTAAGGGTGTGCAAAACATGTTATTTAATCATTTCGTATATCATTTTACTTATATATATGGTATTTTTCCGGACGAACTCACTATGTGGCTACGCCACTGCCTGCATACATGATCAAATAGAACAACATGACAAACTTTTACCGATAGAACTGAGTAGGATTATTTTAGGGCTATAAATTAATGTGAAATTGAGCTGGTTTTTCACTCTACGTGTCTTATTATGAATCATGATTTTTATGACTGTGCTTCTTAAAATCAGAATTTGCTAATATTTTCCTGTACGTACATGCCGCTACCGAGTCTCCTGTCACCATTCCTGGGTTGTTTACTAGAATGTTTGTAATGAAGTTATTAATTTATAAAATGAATTTGAAAATATGAGATTTATTTATTCATCGTCGTATGATATATATTTTGGTATTCTTTGATGAATTATAATTGGTTTATTTAGTAAAATTGTAAAAGAGTCGGAAGTTCCATAGATTTTAACACTCATGTCCTAGTCGAAAACTTTAGTTTTTGCAGTACAAAGAGGAAGAGAACTTCAATTGCCCTTCAGTCACTGACACTTGAAGGAGACTTGCCATAATTTTAAGCTGTCCAAAGTTTAACTACCACCAATTTATGGGAGAGACGTTTGATTGAAAATGGAGTTTAAAAGAATTTTTTTTTAAAAAAATTGTGATTTTAAATAGGGAAAAGGATTTGATATATCCTTCAATTTTGTCACTTAGATATGATATATTTCTCGTTATGAAAGTGACTCTTATAAATCTGTATTTATATATAAATGACTCACATATATTATTTTAAAAAAATATATAATCTCATGAGTATATTTAGTCTTCCTCAAACATATATAATTTTTTAACTTTTTTAGTTTTAATGAGACTAATTTAGATTTATTATTTTGATGGTCAAATTTATTTATGTTTCACTAATATTCTTGTAAAACTTATTATAGATGACCAATTTTTTTTCTTAAAATATAAAACTAAATTACAATATAGACAAAAAAATAATTTTAAATTATAATATAGCCACAAAAAAATAGTTTTAAATTTTTTACACTAAGGAATGAAAGAGAAAAAATAAAAATAAGAATAAGAAACTCAAATAATTATAATAAAAGAAGTCAAAAAATAATTTACTGATGAAAAAAATATATATATTGAACTTTGGTAGAAGAATCATATATACCCCTAAATAATTTTAAAAAAAATAAAAAATAAAAAATAAAAAATAATAATTTAAATTAATTTTTTCACTTTTATTAAATAAAAAATATATGTGAGCTCATTTTGTAACAGTAAAGGTATATACGAATCGTTTATATAACAATAAAATATATATGTACTACTTTCATAATGAAAATATATCAGTTCGAAAGAACAAAATTGAAGAATATATGAAGTGAATTTCCTTTTGAAATTCTCTATAAAAATTCTGTCGCATGTCAATTACTTCACTTTAACGTAAAAAAAAAGAGAAGTTTAAAGTTGATTTATGAATTTACCTTTTGGATACGAATGGCACAATGCCAAACGTGAGTCCCGAAGCAGCTTGAACAAACAACGAAAAGCACGCCATAACCAGAACAGACGCTAAAATTGAATTCACTCGGCCAAGCAGCACGCACATCAATCCAGCCACCGTCTGCACCGCCCACAAACTCCATAACCGCCCTCTCATCCCAAATCTCTTCCCCATTTTATCAGAAACAATCCCGCCCACAGGCCTCGACACACAATTCGCTAGCCCAAAGCTCGCTGCAATCGCCCCTGCCATTTCAATATTCACATGAAAACGATTGTAAAAATACGCTGCTATTATATTATCGGTAGTCAATTCAACTCCGAAACAAAATCCATACGTCAATCCCAATATCCATCCCCTGTAATTCTTAAGCCCATTACAAAGTACGTTGCAGAAATTTTCACTTTGATTATTTGTAATTTTACGTTTGTAGTTTCCATCAGGTAAGTCCTGGCCGTATACGAGTACCAAAATCGCCGTCGCTGCTTGAAATATCGCTGGGAAAATGAACGCAATACGCCATGAGATGAACGAAGGAATGTTGAAGCAGGTAGTGAACAGAGTATATACGAGCGGCATGACTAATTGAGTCACGCCAGATCCTACATTTGCCCAACCGGCAGCGAATCCATTAGCAAGCCCAACAGTACATCCGGAAAACATAGAGCTCATCCAAAATTGACTCGCTACGAAATTAGCCAAGCTAAATCCGATGAGGAATCGAACTAATATGAAGATTTTCGCAGAGGAGATTAGAGAAGTGGAGAGGACTACCGGAGCAGTGAGGAGTGACAGGGTGGCGGAGGCAACACGTGGACCGAACACGTCGCAGGCAGGTCCCATCGCAAGGCGGGAGAAAATTGAACCGATGAAGGAGGCGATTCCGGCTGTGCCGATATCAGTTTGGGTGAGATTGAGATCCTTACGAATAACTTCGAGAAGTGGAGGGATTGCGAAAGTAGAGAAGAAACACGAAAATAGAGAGAGCCATGCGAGATGGAAAGCTCGCATGTGAGGTGAAGATAATGAAAATGGGCGGAATTCTGTGGCTTTGTGATCATAATCTACGGCTATGGAGAAATTATTAGGAGATTGATCGATTTTGGAGTGTGATTGTTCTTCTTCCATGGCTATGGCTATTGAGTGAATTGAATTTGGAAAACTTGAGCAAGTACTATATTTATAGTGAAGGTTAACGTGAGTAGATTGATGAGAAAACAGAGCTTCCAAGCACCACCATTTAAACTTGATCATGAAAATTGAAAAAAATAAATAAACTTTTGTTTTTGAAGTGATATTCGTATATTTGTATTTAAAAATTAAAATTATGTTCCTATGAATAAAATCAATTAAAATCATTTGTGAGTATTTACATATAAATTTAATCGATTTAAATTATTGAGTTCAAATAAATTCAACGCCCAGATGCTGCATGCGCCCATGTAGCAAGTGTGTTGTGACTTCTTCTGTAAATGGTCAGAAGATGGATTTAAGGTTACATGGTGGAGTTAAATTTGTAATCTTCTTTTGGGTCCATCAACTTGTTTTTATTTAGTCTAAAACTTATTCTAGTCACTGATTTAAATTTGTGTGGCTCTCTATTTTGACTATTATTATTCTTTTTTTTTTGTCCGAACACATAAATTTGAATAGGATACTATAGTCTCTTAGAATAGAAAAAAATTTATGTGCTCTGACATAATTTTGAATCATGTAAATCGTCTCATAAAAAGAGATAACGAATACTCATATATAAACATGAGTGTAGGTATGTAAGTCCTTTTAAAAAGTTGTGTTTTGATAGTGCCTTCGGTGGAAGATAAGATGCAGAAAGTGACTTTGAGATAATTTGGGTCAGTGATGAGAAGACGCATGTATGTTTCAGTGCGTAGGTGTGAGAAATTGACTAGGGATGAGTTCAATAAAGGTAGAGGTAGACAGAAGAAATATGAGGAGAGATGATCAGACTTGACATGGCGTAGTTGCGGTGTAAAGAGGTCATGACCTTAGATACAAAGATACGAAGGAAATGAATTAGGGTGGAAAAGTTCGTAGGTAAGAGGGTGTTCATGCTAGTAAATGAGTGTATATTGTTCATGCTAGTAAGAGGGTGTTCAGGCTATGCTTATAGTTTCAGGTTCTTCAATTTTATTGATATATATATCTATTTGTTTTATGTTGTTCGATTATAATATTATTTGATTGTAGTACTATTCTTCTACTATTTATTATTATGTTATTATCTATTGTCTTATGTATTTCAATTATGTTTTTCTTTTTCAAAGGTCTATCAAAAATAATTTTACTTAAATCTCACTTTGTAAGTATGCACATATCATTTTTTGAGAGCGAAGAATCTCAAAAGTGCAAATTAACATTCTCTGACGAAAGGGGAACGCGGTTACTCCGTATTTCAAACATCCTATATATTATTAATATTAAGAAGGAATTACGCACATTTTAGGGAATTACTGGACCTAAGATATGGCCATAACCCATAAAAAGGAAGATACCTTTATATGATATGAATCATATGGACATAATTTCTTGGACGTCACTTAATGGCAAAAACTGGAAAAAAGAATGTCCACATTTTTTTTGCTACAATTTCTTGATGTGGAAATGAGAGCAACTAACTTGATACATATGGTAATGGCAGTGCCTTTGAAATCACACTTTGAATTGGTTTACGATAATGGAGAGTGCAAAAGGGACAAAAAATTCATACACTTAGAAACATAAAGTGTAGGAAAAACTTGTAAAGAAGAACTATCTTTACTTTTGAGTATGGATATAGTAATTCTTAGAGAGGGTTTGGCTATGATTAGCTTAGAGACAGTATGGAAATATACTGAATTCGGCACAAATTATTAGTTTCATTCTTGAACTATTAACAGTTCTAAAAATATCTCTTTACTTAGACTAACTAAATTTATATACACTTTGTCTATCTCTACGGAAGTATTTGGTTAAACAGGCTCTTAGGACCCTCATATTGACCAAATACTTCTACAGTGGAGATTCAAAATTCACTTCGAAGTTTCAAATTTAATGCGGCATTTTTTTATACATCAAAATAAATAAATAATCATTTTTGCTTTGAACAGTAACACTATGTTTGGATCATTGTTATCCACTGTATTGTATTGTATCGTTACTATACCTACAATGTTTGTTTTGATTGTTACTTAAAATATATTCTACTGTATTGTTAAATTTCGTTGTTAGGTAACAATAGAAACCCCTATTTTATGGAACAACCAATTTGGTGTGTTCCCATTTTTACCTAATTTCTTTTTTCAATTATATCTTTACAAAATATTTCAAAATACTATTTTACCCTTTACCTTAATTATTTAAATCTAGTCAAACCTCCTAACTCCAGAGTAATTAAGGATATTTAAGTAAATTTATAAATTACAATACAGTACGATACAATGAAACCAACCAATTAAAATGTTACTAAACAATAACAAACAATACAATCTAACCAAACATTGTATCTATCATACAATACAATACAATAAAGTACAACACAATATAATAAATTAAGAAACAATGATACAAACACAGTGTAAAGAGAAACAAACAGAGAAGGGTCCTGCCCTCCTCAGTATCACCTTAACAATACGTACACGGATTTTCTAAGAAAATAATCAACGTCTATTAATTAAAGTACCAAACAAAATAAACTCAATTTTGTCTTGTTGTTTGACGGATTTTCTATCAATTGAGTTTGCTGAAATTGACTCCCCTTATGGTTTGAATGATCTCTACAAAATTCATATAACTAAAATAACATTTGTACTGAACTATAAAATCAATCTACCTGAAATTTCTTATCATTATAGGTTAAATAACACTAAGGTCACTTGTACTATACGTAAAAAAATTATATTATAAAGATATAAAAAACTTTACACAGTCAATATTCATAACTTAATGGAGTATAAACTTATCTGGTCTTTCCAGCAGCCTTTGCAGTATTCCGGGATTTAACCGGTCTTGATCAAAGCACTGCAACTATAGGGCGTAGCTGGGAAAATGGATACATTCATTTTACACGCGGATAGCTTCATAATAATCTCCAAAATTATCTGATCCGAGCTGTGTGTGAAATAGAGGCTAGCTCTGTCTTTGCAGATAGACCATAAAGAGAGCACCATTGTCATCCTAAAACACTTTCCGTGTCGTAATAAGAATCAATTGATGCAGAGGGATGATGACGATAACGATGAAAAGAGCCATTGTCTTGGTGTGTATCATAATATCTGCAAGAATCAACTGATGATGCAGAGGGATGATGCTGATGAATAGAGCCATGTTGTTCGGAACCATAAAATGAATCATCAATGAAAGGAGGCTTTGAAGGAACAGGCACTTCTATGTTTTCTTGTGTAAGTAGTTTAACGATTGTTGACATATCTGGACGCATAATAGGTGACTCTTGAGTACATAGCAGCGCAATTTGAACCACCCTTAGTACTTCATTCACATCTTCTATTTCCATGCTCGGATCTATCATCCGATATGCCCTTTTCTCCTTGAAATGTTTCCAAGCCTGTATGTTAAATCAATAAGATAATGTCAAACACATAATTCTGTCGAAAAAATAGAAACAGAAAATGACTTGATTGTGTGACTAAATGTGTAGAAGTAAAGGCGAAAAAACTAAGTGCTGAGGGGAAATTACAATGGTTACTAGGGTGTCTAGAGTGTCATCGGCTGGAACTTTGTTGAACTCCCTTCCGCTTACTATTTCCAGGATAAGAACTCCAAAGCTATAAACATCCACTTTGTCTGATAATTGTCCTTGAGCAAGGTACTCTGGAGCCATGTATCCGCTGCAGGTATAGGGATTAGCGACAAAATGAAGAGTCGTAAAAGGTTAATCTAAATTTAAAGTGCTTCATTACATACAATGTGCCTGCAATGACAAGAGGTGCACTTCCTTTTTCCCTGATATTAACCCTGGAAGACCAATAACATAACAAATAACAATTACATCTCGATTCCAAGCAAGTCGAAGTAAGATATATATGAATTCTCATTGTCCGTCTCGTCTTAAATGAAAATGAAAATAGACACTTGTAGTTCTCTATATATCCTGGTGACGTAAATCTTGAATACGACTAAGAAGGCTCGACTTTTTGAAGGCAATGGACCTAAAGTAAATGCACTAACCTGGCAAGACCAAAATCTGCAATTTTGGGACGATATTTCGAGTCTAGTAAGATGTTACTAGGTTTGATGTCTCTGTGAATGATTCGAACTTGGCAATCATTGTGAAGGTATTCTAAGCCTTCAGCTGTCCCTTCAACTATTTTGAGCCTTTTCTTCCAATCCAATAATTTCTTCTTCTTTGGATCTTTCTTCCAGGCATACAGTTAAGAAATATCAACTAAGTAGGATAGTATTATCTGATCGGGGAAGGAGGAGAAGAATTAAAGATCTTAAGAATAAAATACATACCAAATAAGATAAGATCAAGGCTTTTATTTTCCAGATACTCGTATACAAGAAAACTGTCATCGGCAGTGAAACAACAGCCAAGAAAACGAACCAAATGCTGGTGCTGAGCTTGTCCAATAATGTCTATCTCATTGGATATCTCTTCATTCCGAATTTCGGTAGTTAAAAACATCCGTTTGATAGCAATTTCTCTACCATCTGGCAAAGTCCCCTACTTCAGAAATATTCTATACTTATTTAGCAGAACTAACATTGTCAAAGCAGAGAGAAGCAAAGAACAGGGGTGAGAAAAACGAAACGAAACGAAAAGAAAAGGAAGTAGTATGCTTTTATACTTTAAAGACTTCACCGAATCCACCTTGGCCAATCTTGCGTTCTTCACTGAAGTTGTCTGTGGATTTCTCTAGTGTTGAATATTTGAAATGCAGGCTCCTTTTCATAACAGATGACTCAAGATCCGAAGAATCACCATTATGTTTCGTCTGGTGTTTCACTGTTTTTTCATGGAGAGTTGTGCCCACAATATATCCAACCAAAACAGCTATTATGCATACACCAACAGCAACAAGAATAAACACAAGGTACATGAAAATAGCTCCTGCAAAATCAAGTCCTTCTTAAGTGAGTTTCGCTTATGTGCATTAAAAGGGTATACTTATTTACACTATTTGGTTAACTTACTTACAACAAACAGATAACTAGTGTTAACTAGTTTAAAAGCTGGTCTAATATAGTAACCTGGAAAAATAATATGTAACATGCTAAAACAAGATAAAATACGCGTATTGTCTTTAAGATATTATACACGGATAACTAAAGTCTCATGAAAGAAATTTCTCAAGAGCAGGCATGAGATGTAGAGCTGACCTTTAGAATTAAAGAAATTCGAACCATTGGTAGATTCAAATTCTGAGTAACGAAAATAGCAGCCAACGCTAAGGGATCGTGCCTCAATGGATGGCAAACAATCAAGAACAGCTGTGCTTGCATTTGTAAGGCAATCAGAACATGCTTTTTCGTCCAAAGTATTCCAGCAGATAGCCATGCCATAAACTGATAAACCATATGTTTTCCTTCGTCCTTCTGCATAGCCACCGTGAACTGGGGCCATGGTTACCACATCCTTGACGACTTTGGTAGCAACATCCCTAAATTGATCATTCTTCAAGTTCACTGCATCACTGCATCTCTTTATTCAAATTTAACCAAAAAAGATAACCATGAGGACCAAAAACAAGCTAGCCATTGTACAATTTGTTAAACATATACTTCCTCCGTTTTAATTTGTTTGACCTACTTTTCTTTTTACTCCATTTCGAAAAGAAAGATTCTTTCCCTTTCCAACAACTTTTAGGATATTTGACAAAATTGAAAAATCTTCTTAATTTTATTATCCTTCTATCAAATCAAAATAGGACAAACAAATTGAAACGAAGGCAATGATTACTCAAATAAAGTCAATCTTCCCTAATAGCTTAATTTTTAGATGATGGGTCATACACTTCAACATGTATGGTATCAAACAGACACACACACCGTTACCCATTCTCTACAAGAATTTCCACGTGCTTTGCTCATGAAAAAAGAATTAGGCCATCATGTTAGGGATCATGTTAAATATATAGTAATTAACTAACTAAAACTCTACCCTATGCCCATTTCTAATTTAGCAGGGGGCTACACGGTGCCAATTCGGTTCAATTATCCCCTTCCTCGGGAAATACTGCCTATGTTGTTTGGAGTCTTTAAAAATGTTAAACGGTACATGTGACACTCATAAATTTTGGAAAATTCAACACGAGTGTAGCAACAATTTTTTGAAGAATCCGAGCAACATGGGGTATGACAAGTCTTGTTAATTTTTAACATAAATCCCCAAATATAATATAAAATGTAAGGGGGTAAAGAGAAATTACTTTAACGTCATGGGGAGAAGAGGATTCATAAAAAAAGCTATAATTCTCGAATCTCATGAAACAGCCATCGAAGAAAACTCGACCGCTGATATGGGGAAAACAACCAGGCAATTGGGTTTTGATTGCAGAAAAACAAATCTGACAATCTTCTTCAGATAGATCATCCATACATTGAGCCAAAACGAAAATTCGATTCGGAGCTAATCCTTCTCCGTGAATTGAGAATTTGTTGGATTTCATCTCGGGTTCCATAGCTACAATTGCATTCGCATAATTTTGGTTGAATTGTGAAACATTATCAGCTTGCTCCACACCGCAGAATTTATATACAAGCTCTGTTCGAGGATTCGCAATAGCAACTGCAACAATCGAAAATATTACACACAAAACGATGACCATGACATTTGCCATAGAAATAATATAATGCCCTCAACAGAGGTGTTCATCTTCCTTGTTCATTTTTTTTTTATTCTTCTTAGTTTTCTGGGTTGCTATTGTGTTTTCATATTTTTGGGGAAATTCTGATTTGGGTTTGTGATGAATTTATGTATTAATTAAAAACATATTTAATTTTCATTTTTACTACTAATTATATGCCCTTATTATACATTATAAACAAGGTCGTCTAAACATGTTTTTAATAAAGAGAAAATAATTCTTTGCTAACAACTACTTCTCTGTCCATTTTGGTAAAATCTTATCCGCATCAGTGTTTACATCAATTCATTAAATCAGTGTTTACATCAATTCATTAAGTCGAGATGCTTTTCTTGGGGGAACCCTTCCTTGCATTCTTTTGAGTTCAGAGCCTAAAGGACAAAAAAAATTGACAAAAATTTCAAAAGGGTATATTCAAAAAAATTTCTAATCAAAACAGTAAAATCGTACTGATGTAGCGATTTATTTTGACGCCGTTAAAGCAAAATCGCTGCTCGAACAACGATATTGCACAATTTTTTAATTTTGAAAAGTGTTTTTTTAAGTTCTTTTTTAACAAATCGCTGCCAAGGCAGTGATTTTAGTGAAGTTTTAATTTTTTTCTGTGTATTTTAAATCGCTGTATTTGCAGCGATTTGCAGCAATTTTAGTTATTTATTATTATTTTTTGCAATTTTATTTATTTATTTATTATTATTTAAGTATACCGCTCCAAAAACAACGATTTTATTTTTTTTAAAAAAAAAAAATTGTGTTGTATAATCGCTGCAAATGCAACGACTTTTAGTTTGTTTTTATAATACAAATTTTTAGTTTTTTTTAAAAGTGAAACTTCTTTATTTTTTTTAAATTTTATTTTATTAAAGTAGTTTTAATTTTATTTAATTTTATTATATTAAATTTTTAATTTTATTTAATTGCAATTTTAGTGATGTTTTTTTAATTTTATCAATTGTAAATATTTATAAAATACAATAACAAAAAAAAAGTTTCAATTTTAAAAAAAATCCATTTAAAAAAACAGCGATATTCAATTCATAATTTTAAAAAAAATCACTAAATACACAAATAAAAAATTAAATTTCATTAAAATCGCTACCTTGGCAGCGACTTGTTCATAAGAGAAACTCAAAAAAGAATAATAACAAAAATCGCTGCCAAGGCAGCGATTTCAAAATAAAAATAAAAATAAAAATTGTGCAATATCACTGCTCGAGCAACGAATTTACTTTGACGCCGTCAAAATAAATCGCTACATCAGTAGCGATTTTACCGTTTTGATTTTAAAATTTTTTGATATACTCTTTTGAAATTTTTGTCAAGTTTTTTTTTGCCCTTTACGCTCTGAAAAACGGCTATATTCAATCAAAGGATCTGCAAGAATGAATCAAACAACAAAGAGAGAATTCTCCAACAGCTACCTAAGGGAAAGATAACAACGACCATCTGTAAGAAATTAAGATTGATAAGCCTTAATGTAACAAAAGAGTGAACTGAGAAATTGAGTGTCTTTTTTTAGAACTACACACAAACCTTGTACTTGTTTCAAGAAGTTTCAAAAACCCGAAGAGAACACCCTTGCAACCCAAAGGGAATGAACGTAAGATCCATCTTGGATCAGATCCAATGTAAAACATTGGTGTCAAGTTTACTTTTCGTATTTACTGTATAATTCATTTTGCTATGTTAAACTGTAGTCGACTAAAGTATATCTTTAAGTCAACTACTCTTCATCAAAGAAAAAAAACAACAATCCATCCCCCTCTTGCACTTTCATATGTGAGGGCTGAAACAATCAAAAATATGTGATTAAGATAGTTTAACTTGTTTTAATCTATGTAAATAAGACTAATAATAAGTAATAAATAAAATCAAATCAAATAATTAAGCAAGAAGAGTATATAAGAACAACTTAAGTCAGATGTTAAAAACTAATAATATCATCAGATAAGCTTGATGTTATTGATATTAAATAATATAATGAACAATCGAACGTAAGAAATAGTTAATAGTGCATTGCTAGTGAATGAGCAAATGAAGGAGTATTTATAATCAAAACCTTACGTACAAAGTAACTTTCGTAGAACTCGCCTTTTATATTAAGACTCTAACAAACTTATCTTTTCGATCGTTATATAACAAGTGGATATGTACGTGAGTCGTGGATTCTCAATTGAATCTTTATCCTCATCCTAATCATGTGGAGGCTCTTCTTAAGCTTCACATGAACTTCAGAGTTAGACGAGCTTCAAAAGTCCAAAAATCAGACTCGAACATAATGAATATTTTAATTTGATGTGATTCATCGATTTTCTTTATAGGCCTTCAATGCATGGGCCTATATTTGTTGTCCAAATACATTCCTTTTGGAAGAAACAATTAAGACTTTAAAATCACTCTACTTTACTAAAGATGAAGTAATTGCGTTGACATTTTAGTATAAACCAACAAAATGGTAGCTGGATTAATTAGAAAGTACTTTTAAGTTCATGGTTTCTAGTCCACAAAATGAATTCTTTGAAATTAATTATCATCCATTGGTTTTGCTTTAAGTTGTGGTATCTCCTTTTTAGATAGAAAAGCTAGCAAAATCCCACAAAGAACATGCCAATTTGTACTTAATTTGGCCTCAAAGTACAAGAGTAATTAACACTTCCACATAATAAGTTCAAGTGTAGACTTAATTGGAAACAGTACATGTGGCAACAACTTTCATGGTCAATGTGGCACCACACAGTACCATTTCATTTGTATTTTCTTCATTCTCTTTTTTAGTCATGATGATGAGGTCATATTAAAAAAAAAATCCATTCGTTTCAATTTGTTAGTCAATTTTCGCTTTAACTTTAACTTATGGCTTGCCAACACCAATGTCAAACCTCATCATCAATTTATCAGAAAAAATAACAAATGTATTAAAGTCATCTTGTAATAATGGAGATTCTTTTATTCAAATTTTCTTTTTATTTCTTCCTAAAAATACCTAATGTTTTTACTCGCTTTATAATTCAAACTCACAATTTTTAAATTTAAAGTGAAACGATGCTTACCATTCAAATCAATTCCTTCTTATGGCAATAAAATGGTGATTTGCCATTACCTTCAAGACTTAATTATTTAGTGTAAATAATTCATTTTTATATTTAGAATTTTTATAATTCATTTTTATATTTAGTGGAAATACAAATTAAAAAAATAATACTATTTTATACAATAATTAAGAATAACAATTTTAAGAAGATGATGTTGAAATTTCACAACAAAAGTTAGGATAATAATATTCAACTCATTTTAACACCTCAATTCAACATAAACCATTCATTTACCATCCATTATGGTATGGGCTATCATATCAACACAACATTAACTTACGTCCACATACAACTATAAATTTTTTTTTGATAGGAATGACAATGGGATGGAGCGCATTTAAATTTATGCAACGCGCGCGGAGCATGTTAAAATAATATTTTTTTTCAACTCTTAATATGGGGGTTATATAAAGTTGTATCGAAAACAATTTTTTTTATAAACCAATTCAGTATTGTTATTTTTTTTTACCTCACCAGTATAAATTTCGAACTTCCAAATTAAACTATATGCGAATTTTTATTTTATTTTGTCTCTTTTAATTAAATTTAAACTGATGTATTTTCTCTATAACTATAAAATTCGTACATCACCGCTTTTTTTGGTGAACGAACAGACAATTTTTATTGACTTTTTACATTATATTTAGCATATTTACAAATTGGATTTTCAATAAAAAAATTTCCGTTCCAAAACATTTTGCAATATGACTTGGGCTTGGATACAATCTTGGAATAATTGTATATAATAGCGAACTAATAATCTAAAATAAATAGAGTAGTTATGGTTTGATTTAATTGTGCTACATAGCAAACGTTAGCCAAAGTTTGCCAGTCGCCTCTCTCCCAAAAATCTCGCTCACCACTCTCCCATTCTCGCTCGCCACTCTCCCTCTGCTCGCCTCTCTCGCTTTATACACATAAGTGAATAAATTGTGTTTCTGTTTTGTATAAAGCGAGAGAAAATTGTATATACACATGCAAAAACATATATCTTCATGCTATACACTTAATTATACAATTTACAAACATTTTACTTCAATTCAATTGTAGACAAATGCAAATTTTATACAAATATTGCAGCGAAAAAGGCCAACAAATTATACAATTGTAGTGAAATACAATTTTCTCTCGCTTTATACAACAGAAGTGTAAATATTGTGTTTCTATTTTTATATAAAGCGAGAGAAAAACATATACCTTCATACACCTTATAATTATGCAATATACATACATTTTACTTCGATTCAATTCTATGCAAAGCAAATTTTATACAAATATTGCAGCGAAATAGGCAGCGAATTATACAATTGTGCATTATACAATTGCAGTGAAATAGGATAGCGAATTATACAATTGCAGCGAAATAGGCCAGCGAATTATATAATTTAGGCCAGCGAATTATACAATTGTATATGTATAGCAAATTATACAGTTTTATGTTTGCTTGGAGCGCAATTATGCAAACTATGCTATAACATACAAATATGATTTTTTTATTTGCTATACGTGAAAGTTGCCCTACAATCTTTTTGAAATCTATTTGTCTTTTAATAGTCAATTTAAAGTTATTAAAATAAAAATAATTACCATAAATTTTAAAACGAAAATACATAAATCTAATTTGAATAAGATCCAAAATGGCGTACATCTTAACATTTCATCTAATCCTAATCATATATAAGCACAAAATAAAACTAAACTTGGAATGTTTAAGCTAAATTATAATATAAAAATAATACGGGGCAAAATAAAAATAAAAATTAAGAAAGCATAATACTAGACGATAAAATTAAAATCCTCACAAATTTACGTTGATTGTCCCACCCCATTTGATACCCATAAATAGACCATTTGGGGTTGATTGGTTTCCTAAATTAGTATTATTTCCACTAAAGTTTATAAAGTAAATGTCAAATTCTATACAGTTGTGAATATGAAAATTAAGAAGACAGGTGGATGATCATTATTGGTTTATGAGTGGTTGGTGATGATTCCATTATATATGACTCATTAAGATTTTAATTTTATAATAATATTTTAAATTTAATATATTTATATATTTAACGAGTTTGTTTACACAAATATATTATTCAAAATAAATTTATTAAATTCGATTAGTTAGATTCGCATGCAGATTACTAACTCTGTCCTGAGATCAGGTCGATTTAGGGTCGAAGGTGGAGGGGTGCCCTAGTTTTGTTAGGAATTAGTCATGTAAGAGGAATATCCATTAATATTTTTTTTTAGCCTAAATCATACTTCACAATATATTAGGTCGCAATTTGTCCCTTCTTGTCTTTCTTTGATAACATTTTGAGTGGATAACAACTCTTTACACCTAATTCCACAATTCTAAAAACTATATGACTAGACTGCTCAACATATGTTTGAAAATTATGATCAAGTCCTTCAATATATTAGTAGGGCCAATTCATTTCTTGCATAAAAGAATGTCAATATTCTATAATTAAAAACTATTTATTTTTAATGAAACAATTTTTTTAAAAAAAAATTGATTTTTTTTATAAAATTGAAGGAATTTTTTTTATTTATAGACTCAAAAGTTCTATATATTTTTTATATTTTCTGTATATTGAAAATAACTAATAACATCTCTATCTAAAGAGGTGAAAATCAAATTAAATTAAAATTAGGATCCGCTCTAACTAACAAATCTTAATTAAATATAAAAGAGTAAATACAATAAATAATAATTTCTAAACACTTAAAATTTGCATCCAACTTTTAATATTATTATTTTTAATAAAAATCAGTTGATATTAACACATAAAATGAAACTAAGGAAATATATGTCGATACTACAAAATGGAAGGAAACAAGAAAAGACGTACATAGCACTCTTCGAGTGTTGATTTGGCCTACATATAGGCCTTTACTTAAGTAGTACTTGTAGCCATCCCAAAAGAACAATATATTCTAAATCAAATCTACAGTAGCTTACCTCATCTTTTAAGGTTTAAATTACAGTACAACAGTATAGTAATAGTTCAAAGCATTTTTATTTGTCCTATTATATTTTTTTTAAAGATAATTTAATTAATTTTTAAAATTAAATTAGATTATATAAATTTAATATTTTGGATTTAAAAAGAATTAAATATTCTAAAAATTATATGAAAAGTACTATAAATTTTATTTATTTATTTTTTGCATATGATACAAAAAAGAATATTATAAAATGTTAGTCAAAACTACTCTATAAAAGTAAACTATAATAAATTAAAGTGAACGGAGATAGCAGTACTGATTACTATCTCTATACTTTTGATTGCCGTAGTTTTTCTTTTTAGAGTCAAACTATAAAAAATTTGACTAACATTTTATGATATATATTCTCATCATATTGACATACGAAAAATTACAATTTTGTAGTACTTTTCTTATAGTTTTTAAATATTTAATTTCTTTGTTAAAAATATTATATCAATATAATTTAATTTAACTTTATAAATTAGTTAAATTAACTTTTAAAAAACGTAACTTTACTATTAAAAAGCAGAGATGGAGTAATAGTCAGATTCCTAAATTAGACAGAGGTGTATTCATAGTAATTCGTACTAGATTAAATTCCCAACTGTTTGCTCATAACTTGTGACACGGAGATTAAAGGATATGAGGTCCTTTGGTTATTACGATAGGATAGATAAAGATATTTTTTGAGTAAAATTATATTATTGTAGATTTTCTTTTTTGATATTATCAAACTTTGAGATTTGAGAAAAGAAATAATTTATGTCATTTGTTAAAAGTTTAATTTATTTATGTTATTTTCGTTTGATATGCTCATTTATGTCATTAGGTTGTCAAGTGAAATGACATAGATAACTAAATGTTTAATCGATAACATAAATGAGTTTTTTTTTTTGTAGTTTGATTGCATATTTGAAGTTTTTTTCATTTTAAAAAATGATATAGTTATTGAAATTGACGAATCATAATTGACCACGTGTAAAAACTGATTTTGCAAATTCAAAAATATTTTTGATTAACAAATAATGACATAGATGAGCCGTTTCTCAAACAAAAATAACATAGATGAGCCAAACTTTTAATAGATGATATAATTAAATCTTTTCTTAAAGTTTGATGATATATTTGAGTTTTTTTCCTTTTATGTTATATGATATAGTAACTAATTTATTATTTGAATCTTATTAATATTGATAATATTAAATATATCACAATTTATGTTCTATATTATCACTACTTCTTATCCCACTAACCAAATAACTCCATTTAACAATAATATTGCTCCTATGATGGAGGAGCAACATAAACCAAATGATGATTTGTTTGAATATTTTTCATTAATGTGAATGTTTGCTCTTTATTTTCTTTTTAAGCCTAACACATTGAATATGAAAAAAAAAGAAATATGTATAATAAAATTTTACTATAGCATTCATAAGAATATTCAAATGAACTATGTTATGATAATTTATAAACATGAAGTTCAACTTTATTTGAATCTATTTAGTAAAATATCTGATTTGGCACTGTGTGTTGGGAATTAAACACACAACACACACAAATAATCTAGAGAAAAGAGAAACGGAACACAAACGGGACACACAAGAATTTAACGTGGTTCGGTTTCCCTACTCCACGACTGTAACAGGAGGATTTTATTTCACTTGTGCTGCTCAAGAATTACAAATACAAGGATCATATTTATAAGAAAACCAAATAGTTAACCTAGGGTTTCAGTAATGGGTCGGGCCGGCTCACAAGCCTCCACAAAGCCCAACAATCTCCCACTTGGAGGCTTGAAGAATTTCAACTGCCATCCACTTAGAACACTTGTATGTCTAGTAATCTTTTTCAACTCTCTCCTGCTACAGCGGCCTTCTCATCAGTCAACTGAAAGGCCCGTTGAAGCTCCCCGAAGCTTCAACACATCAGTCACGGCTGAAACTGCCCTTGACTCGTCCTCGGTCCCTACCGGCTCCCACTTGAGACACGAACTGCCGGATCCTAGAACTCCCTGAGAACAAACACTCTCCATACTCAGCAAGAAATTTTCTGGAGACGTATCAACAGCTGGAATACTGGTTCTCTTGACCCACTGTCTTCTAGGAGCCTTGGCTGAAGCACGGCCGGTGCTCCCACTGCCACAAACGCCTCTGACTGGTCTTCCTGAACCTTTCTTTGCTCGTTCATCCTGAATCTGACTTGTGGCTCTGGGTTTCTTTCTTGCAAAGACAACCTTCTTCTGCCCACGAGATTCTGTGAATCGGACTTTGTTTTTCTTCTGAACTGGGACGGTCACTCCCTCAGACGGTAATCCGACAATATACAACGATCCTCTTTTTGTTCCACGAGCCATGACAAGATTGCCCCTCACGACCTTCCACTGCCCATTTCCGAACTTCACATGATGTCCCTGTTCATCCAACTGCCTAACAGAAATCAAACTTTTCGTCAAGCTTGGAACAACTCTGACATCCTTCAAGGTCCAGAAACCGACTGGCGTCTTCAGCACCATGTCACCCATGCCCGTAACATCAAGAGCTCTATCGTCTGCAAGCCTTACCTTTCCAAAGTCTCCAATAACCAGATTCTGCAGTGCTTCACTGCTGTGGGTAGCGTGAAAAGAAGCACCAGAATCCATGACCCAGGAATCCACATTGCTCTCCGCGCAACAGATAAACAAATCCTCGTCGGCGCTGTCTTTTGCAATGTTGACTTGTTTGTCTTTCTGGCATTGATTCCTGAAATGCCCCACCTCCTTGCAGTTCCAACATGTTACACCTGAGCCATCCCGAGCCTTCGACTGACTCCTTCTTCGGTTCCTGCTCCCACTACCTCTGTTATTTCCTCTGTCTCTGACGACGTTTAGCATATCACCTGATGATTCTCCAGAACTCCTTCTTCTGACATCCTCGCCAAGAACGAGATCACGAATCTTCTCAAAGGTGAATCCATTAGGTCCCACTGAACTGGCAACTGCTGTAACCGTTCCGGACCAACTGTCAGGCAATGATGATAACAGTAGTAAAGCTTGAACTTCATCATCGAACTTAATGCCAACTGACAAAAGTCTGGCTAAGATCGAATTCAATGAGTTGATGTGCTCGGTAACTGAACTGCCTTCCTTCATCTTTGTGTTCACCAACTCTCTAATCAGAAAAATTTTGTTTGCTGCAGATGGCTTCTCGTACATGTTAGACAAGGCTTCCAAGATGCCTTTCGCTGTCTTCTCCTTAAGAATGTTGAACGCAACATTCTTGGTCAACGAGAGTCGGATAACTGACATAGCTTTCCGATCCAAAACTGCCCACTCTGCATCAGACAATTTTCCTTGCTTGTCACCCAACACTACGTCCAAATCTTTCTGAACCAGCAAATCTTCAATCTGCATCTTCCACCAACTGAAATCTGTACCATCGAACTTCTCAATTCGGAACTTCCCATCTTCTGTCATCTCAAAGGACTAAATGAGATACTCGGTACAACTAATTTCAGATCTTGGTAATTTCGTCAGAAATATTGCACCACAAAAAAAATCGCACACACCTTCGGCAATTCCCTTAACGGCGTCTTGCACGGCTGTAGCTTGCGAACGGCGGCGGCACACTCCTTCCTGCACACAGTTCTTCACACAAGAACCCTAGGTGACAATTTCTCACAATTTGTGTTACAGTGTTGTTGAAACCTCGCTCTGATACCAATTGTTGGGAATTAAACACACAACACACACAAATAATCTAGAGAAAAGAGAAACGGAACACAAACGGGACACACAAGAATTTAACGTGGTTCGGTTTCCCTACTCCACGATTGTAACAGGAGGATTTTATTTCACTTGTGCTGCTCAAGAATTACAAATACAAGGATCATATTTATAAGAAAACCAAATAGTTAACCTAGGGTTTCAGTAATGGGTCGGGCCGGCTCACAAGCCTCCACAAAGCCCAACACTGTGCTCAATATTCTATGTCTGATTTTTGCTATTCATCATGGTTCTTTTTCTTCTTTTAAACTTTTGAAAAGATTGTCCCTAGCTAATTTGTTGCTCTTTTCTTTGTCCTCATTCAGACGTTGACCCATTGGGGGATTTTCGACTATGACTTCTATCGTTGGTCCGTTGTTATTTTGTTCATGATTAATTAAAATATATTATTAAGTAAAATTAGTGATGAAAATTATTATTTAGCTATAAAATAGCCATCATCAAATCGAGTTTTTTCGGTAGTGATTATTATAAGCTAGAAATTACCATGACTCCTTTATAAATATTGTGATATGCATGTTTCGAACCAATTGGCCCTGTTCATTAATTGGCGTTGATATCCCCTGTTCAGAGTTGAGTCTCAAAATGAAATAGTTTAGGATTATAATGTAGAATTCTATGGTAATATAGTTTATGATTCGTGTATAATTCTAATATTATAGTATAATAGATATTTGTTGGATTATATGTATAAAAATCACCTTGAGCATGAGCTATTTTTTTTTTAAAAAACCATGTTAATAAGATTAGCAAAAATTATAGAGCCAGAGGGGGACATTGTTGGAAAACTATATGCACAGCAGAAGCATATCAAAGATCTTTACTACTTACATGAATATTAGACAATCAATATCGTTTATGCTAGAACACATAATAATGCTAGAACACATAAACATGCAAAAATTTAATTCGATAAATACCTTTTGAAGCGTGAGCGGAAACCTTCAAGCGAATCCCCAAGATAAACAAACCTTCAAGCGAATATACAAGATAGTTACGATCTTCTACAGTGATCCCAAGTCACATCCGAACTCTCTCAATACTTGAGTGGGCAAGTATCGAATGAAAAATTAATCATCATCTTTCTAGGTTAGGAAAATCCCTATATATAGAGATTTCTTCCTAATCCAAAAAGGACTAGAAAACCTTGTTTTCCTAGAATACTAAACTAACCCATATTATTTATCCTTTTTGTATAGAAATAGGATTCTCAGTTCTAGTTAAATATGGGCACTATAGGGATCACAAAATTAATTACCAATTTTTCGCGCGGCGGCGTAAGGGTTTTTCCAATTTGAGTGACGTTATTAATTAGGGGATTATTTTAGTTTTTTCAGAGTCGCCACTTGGAATTGAGTTATGGTGTTCCAAGTCACCTTTTATTTAATCCCTAATCAAAAGGAAATGACTTTTTATTTGGTCTGCGAACCAGTTCGGGTAAGGAATTCTATTGACCGAGGGGAAGGTATTAGGCATCCCTCGAGTCCCGTGGTTCTAGCACGGTCACTTATGGACTTTTATGACTTAAATTATTTTTCTGACCTCGTTAGTAAAGTTGTTGGCAGGATTACAGGTTGGCAAACCAAACAGCTTAGCTACGGGGGCAAGGCAATCCTTACAAAGCATGTGCTACAAGCTTTACCTATCCATCTTCTGTCTGCTGTAACTCCCCCAAAAACTATTCTTAAACAAATCCAAATGTTTATGGCTGACTTCTTCTGGGGGTGGAACAGTGATAGAAAGAAATACCATTGGGCTTCTTGGAGGAACCTAAGCTTCCCGTATGAAGAAGGAGGAGTAGGCATGAAGAATTTAAAAGACGTTTGCAAAGCATTCCAATTTAAAAAATGGTGGATATTAAGAACAAAGCAAACATTGTGGGGGGATTTGTTGAAGGCAAAGTACTGCAAAAGGTCCAATCCAGTCAGCAAGAAAAAGGATTCTAGGGATTCACTAGCTTGGAAAAACATGTTGATGAACAGGCCACAGGTTGAGCAGCACATCCAATGGAAACTGCAAGCTGGAAATTGCTCATTTTGGTGGGATAATTGGCTAGGCAGTGGACCATTAGCACACCTTTCCTCAAACAACAACAAACTCAATAATTCAAAAGTTGCAGAATTTTGGGATGAAGGAAGATGGAGTTTGAACAAGCTGTTGGAGCAAGCACCAGCCAGTCACCTCTCCATCATACTAGCTACAGAAATCTCCCCCATCCAGCAGCTACCAGATCATGCAGTTTGGAAACCCAACATACATGGTGGTTTTAGTTGTTCATCAGCTTTGGAAGAGATTAGAGAAAAAAAAGCTAAGAATCATTTCAACTCTCTTCTTTGGCACAAAAACATTCCTTTTAAATCTTCCTTTTTGTTATGGAGAGCCCTTAGGGGTAAACTCCCTACTAACGATAAGCTTACTAATTTTGGCATTGAACCATCTAAGTGCGTTTGCTGTTTGGACAGGTTGGGATTGGATTCCATAGACCATATCTTTACCAAAGGGAAATTTGCAGCAGCAGTTTGGAGTAGCTTTGCGGCTACAGCAGGCATGCTGCCAGACAACAATTCCTTGCAGACTTTAATCCAACAATGGTGGGCTGCCAGACCAAGAAACGCAGCACACAAGACACTACTACAAGCCACACCTATACTCATTTGTTGGAACCTTTGGAAGAACAGATGTGCAGCCAAGTACGGGGAAAAAAAAACCAATATCAGCCGAGTCAAATATGCGATATACAAGGACAACTTCAAGGTACTTAACACTGCTTTCCCTCAAGTTAATTGGCCAGCAAAATGGACAGAATTACTACGAATGAGCGAGAGGTGCGTGCATGACATCAAGGTGAATATGGTGGCTTGGATCAAACCGGCAAATCAATGGATTAAGGTGAACACTGATGGCAGTGCTCTCTCCAATCCAGGCAGACTTGGGGGTGGAGGCATATTGAGAGACAATCATGGTAGGTTGGTTATGGCTTTCGCATCACCAATGGGAGAAGGAACAAACAATAAGGCAGAAATTGAGGCAGCCATCTTGGGTATGAATTGGGCGATCGAACTTGGATATAGAAACATCATTTTGGAGCTTGATTCTCAACTAGTGGTGCATTGGATTTTAAAGAAGACTACCCCTCAATGGAACATCACCACACAACTGGGAAGAATACAAAATATCATCTCTCAAACTCAAAACTTCAAATGCGTACATGTGTTTAGAGAAGCCAATTGTGTGGCTGATGCACTTTCCAAATTCAGCCACAAGATCAACAATCCTCAAATATACTTCAATAGCCAACAAATGCCCAAGGAAGCAAAGTCGTACTATCACCTTGATCTACTGCAAATGCCAAATTTCAGAAGAAAGAAGACTAAAAGAATTAAGGAACCCCCTTGATCCCTTATAACTCTTCAATCCTCAAATATACTTCAATAGCCAACTTATGCTTTCTAGATGCTTTGTATTGAGAGGAGTCCTCTCACTAGGTACTTAGTATTTGGAATTCATCTTCAAGTGTAAGGGGGAGAGTTGACCTTCTTTTTGGAAAGTTGACTCCGACCCATCTTAAATCTGGAGGTTTGGTTTATGACCCTCCTTGTATTTTGTTTTTGTTATTAATGATAAAGCCTGGGGGTGTCGCTCAGCCCCTACCCATCCAAGGGTTATTCAACAAAAAAAAAAAATAAAAAAATATTGTATTATTAAGACAAATATATTTACCCTCATTCTTTGATTTACATCAACATATTTAAAACTACACTATTTTATAAAAATGTGAAGTTTTTATACATTATTATTTTTCATTATTCCTTCAACATTTGCTTGTTTTTTAATTTCTCTTCTTCTTTTTTTTATTTCTTCTTGTATGTATATAGATAGTAGTAGTAGTAGTGTACGTGTGCAGTGTGTACGTGGGGGTGAATGGGGAGTGGGAGTGGGAGTGGGGTCGTGGGTTGTGTGCATGTGTTTCTTTTTTTTTTTTTTTAAATATTAAATATATATATGAAAATGATAATTATATTAATTGCTAATTGTTTTGAGTAAACAAATAAATAAAGCTAAATGGGTAATTAAAACAAAAAAAAGACATAATTAAGAAATATTAGTTTATTTAAATAATATATGTAATATATATATATATATATATATATATATATATATATATATATATATATTATTATTATTATTATTATTATTATTATTATTATTGTTATTATTATTATTATTATTTTTATTTTTATTTTTATTTTTAACAATCAAAATAAACTTATCTAATAAAAATTATGTTTATGTTGTTTATTCTTATATCTTTTAAATAAACTTAATGAAAATAATAAATAAATAAATAAATTTAAAATATATTCAATTTAGATTGATAAAATTATTTATGCTCTAAAAGTTGGTGTTAAATTTAAATTCGGTCAAAATTACGTGTCTACAGTTTGCCCCTCTTTGATTGGAAACACGAAGAGTTTTTCAAACAAAGAAGTAGACAAGTGACAAGTTTTGACCGAACTTTAATTTGAAAGACCAAAATTTGTGCGGCCGAGTCCTTGTTTGGACATCCTACATATCCCGGGTGATAAGGGAATCAGGCCACTTGTAGTTCGAGGAGATAAAGTGATGAGTTGGAAGTTAAGTGAGGTTCCATCGAGGCTCCCGATCGCGGCTCTTATCCTTACATAAAAATTGAAAACTATTAGCCAAAGAAAAACAAATGTACAAACTTCCATCCACGCAGCTTTTCTTGAATCTTCACTTGAATTTTGACTTTAAGATATCACCTTGATTTTTTAGTGAATATCTTAACTTAGAATTGGAATGGAGGCTGAACTTGCCACTTAGACGGAACTTTTGACATTCTTCAAAATGACAACTTGAAAAATGCTCTTGAATGAATGCGTGTTTTCTTGATCAAAAGTTGACTAGCAAAAGATGTGTGGAAATCAGGCTGCTACATGCATTGAAGAAGCTAATTCTAACCATCATAGAATTGATTATTCTAAAAAATTTGAAACTTTGTTCTTGAATTTCAAATCCAGGTCTCGCTTGAGGAAACCTGAGAACCACCACAAACAAAAAAATAAATAAAATTTTTGCCCCAGTTTTCACTGGGAAAAATTTTGTGAGTTATTAGCAAATATAAATATAAAACATAAACTTCGGCTAGGAAGTGTTTATTTTAGGAGAAAATAAAACTAAAAATCTAGACTAGAAGTGTTAATCCTATGAGAAAGTAAGCTAGTCCCATTATCCAAGAGGGTCCTGCTAATCCCATTATTCAGGAGGGTCCTGTTAGTCCCATTATCCAGGAGGGTCCTGCTAATCCCATTATCCAGGGGGGTCCTGCTAGTCCCATTATCCAGGAGGGTCCTGCTAGTCCCATTATCCAGGGGGGTCCTGCTAGTCCCATTATCCAGGAGGGTCCTGCTAGTTCCATTATCCAGGAGGGTCCTGCTACTCCCATTATCCAGGAGGGTCCTGCTAATCCCATTATCCAGGAGGGTCCTGCTAATCCCATTATCCAGGAGGGTCCTGCTAGTAAAATTTCAACAAACTAATAATACCAACGAAACATTGTGAATGTTATCTTCCTAATTTGGAAGTTCCTTCAAAGAGAAAAAATAATAATAATAATAAATAAAATAAATATTCCAACAGTCAAGTAATTGCTATTTTGATATATATTAGCCAACTTTCATATAATATTCCACAAGTCTTTATTGTAGGGTCTCCATTTCGCTCGCTGCAAACTAGGTTGAACATCTAGGTTCCTCGAATCCTCAATCTTGAAACAACTAGTGTCCCTGCTTCAACAAAGAAAATTTGTGAGTTTGAAAAGGTGGTGGTTGGTTTGTGGTTCCATCTTTCGACAAGGGCGGCTCAAACACTTATGACGCTTTGATTGTTTCCCCCGGTCAATACTTCTTATTGATTGATAGTACTTTCATCCGAATTTGCTTACTTTGGGACCTAAATCCAATGTCTTTATCTCACAACACTCATTGTTTAGCCTTCATAGGATCAGAGAATTTTTGAATTCAACACTTGAAGACAGATTAACTCAGTAGCCTGATGTTTTGCCTAGTACCGTTTAGAGACTTGGTAGCGAGTCTTGAAATTCCTTCGTAGTTTTTTTTTTTTTTACAAAGACTCGACTCAAATACACACCAAAAAAGTGATGAAGAAAAAGTATAAGAAAATTGCGAACTATATGAGAATAAAAGAAAAGATTCGATGAAGACTCTTTTTTTTTTTAGTAAGAAGAAGAAAGAAAAACTTATCTGAGTGTGGGAGCCGAGTCTACTGATCATGCCATGCAATTTGAATTGATTTCCAGACTTAGCTATCCAATCTATTCATCAACCATTATTGATTATTCCATCTTGATGTGGAATCCCAACACTTTAATGAAGCCATAAATAATCTGAACCCTTACAGACTTTGTGATGTTCACGAAGGTCTTTGCCGCTAAAACTCAATCATGTTAATTGCTCCAGCTCACGTCTGCCTTATGGTGCATGTCAGAATTTTCACCAATAAGACTCTCTTATATTCAACTCCTTTTCGCCTTACGGTGCCCACTTAGGGTTTTCACCAATAAGGCTCTCTCATTTTATTTCTTTTTACTCACATTTGTCTTATGGCGCCCATTCAGGATTTCTTACCTATCTTTAACCAACTTACTTTCGACATATCAAGGGTTTATGCAAAGACCTTTTTTTTACTTTAGATGATGGGGTTGATTTTGAGCTTTGAGATGAGAGGCCGAATGAATACACAAACGACTTTTGCCCCAGTATACTACAATATGAACTTTTGGCTTTGTATTTGGTTGAACCGAATCCAATATTAGGGCTGCCTACGTATCTTGCCGAAACAAATATCAGGTCAAACGTAGTTCAGGCAGATGTAAAAAAAATTTGTCTTGATTTTTTTCTACAAAAGACATCGTTTGAGAAATGAATCAATTCATGGTTAGCAATGTTTTGACTTTAGTTGATACCAACAATTAGCATGATGCATATGAGTCATTTTCAACTACTTTCAGACAAATTTGAGGTCAACTTTGAGTAATCACTATAATATCAAATGGTATCTCAAACATACTTAAGTGTTTACCTGAATTGATATTGCCTAAGTTAAGGGATAAAGTCATTCATATCTTCATGTTTCAAGTGCCCTCACAATAAATGATGTCCTACTTCGCACAATAGAAGTGTTTCAATCTTAGGACTTTTTTATCAAAGTCACTCACACTCGGAAAGATATTCAATGTATGAGATTGAGATACCATATGCTTGGCCCTTATGTAAGTATCCATTAATGTGAGAACATAAAAAATGGGATCAAATAGGACTTATTATTGGCTTGTAATGTAGGCTTGGATAAAGGTAGGACATTCATTTGGGGTAAAATGATTATTTCCTCCTTAATTTGCACAACATTCAATAGTTTTTTTTTTTGAAATCTTTTTCCCATTCATTTTTTCTTCCTTTCATTTTTTATTATAGTTTTTTTTGTCATTTTTCTTGAACTTGCACATACTTGTTCTTTTCACTTTGATATCCAACTTAGGTCTCGGCGCTGTTTATCTAATTGATAATACAAACATGGAGGTGAGATCCAGAAAATAATGCATTTATGCTCTAAAAAAATGATACATGTGAAGTGGTGGTTATTCAAATAAAAATGTTTCAGCCTCAAAATGGGAGTCTTATGGATATATGTCATTTGGTAGGCTTGAAAGGCACAATCGGTTCAAAGAAAACCTATAATCATTTCCGAAGTTAAATGTTGCGCACAATTTCACTTTAACCAACATTTAGGCCAAGTTCTAGATCAAAAGTCATTCCATTGAATTTTATCTAAAGCTCACCACACAATGCACAGGAAACAATGAGGTTGAATTCGTTTTAATCTTAACTTTAAGCAAAATAGTTTCTTAAGTATAACATAAATATATCAAGAGATACCAAATGAATTCTATAGGTCACAACAAAGTTAGTCCGTACTGTCAAATAGTTTAACACTTTATTATTTTTCTTATGCACAATTGTAAGAATTTTGGTACCAACCAAGTCAAATATTGTTAAAAAAAATTAAAAAAGATTAAGAAGAATCAATTTTTTTTTTTGCGAGGACTCTTTAGATTATTTATTTTTTAAGTTGGACCGAACCTCAAAATAAGGTTGCCTACGTATCTTGTATAAAGCAAGAATCAGGTCGAACGTAGTTCCAAAGGATTGTAAACATAATATTTTTTTTTTATAGGAAATACTTTTATTTTTTAATTATTTTTTTTAAAAAAAAGATCACCGAACCCGAGGAGGATTGCCTACGTATCTCATCGAGTTGAGAAATAGGTGTGCATAGTTTGTTAAATTTACCTTTTTATTTATTTCTTAAAAAACTATGTATTCTACCTTTCGAAAACTATTTTTATTTTTGTCATGTTGTAAAAATACAAATATTAAACTTCTGAGATTTTACAAATAATTACCATATTTATTATTTTTGAGGGAAATCCTTTTTTTTTTAGTTTACTAATTTATTCAAACGTTGATCGGCATTCAAATAGTATATTTGTAACATATAACACATACACTTGAACCCAATGTTGAGCCACATTAAATTTTAAAAAAAAATGCATATGCAACAAATAAAGTAAATCCTACTAAGGACAATAAATGTTTGACACCTGGTTTACTAAGTTTAACAAACTAATGGAATGAGTGTCTAGACTGTCTATAAAACGAGCGGACTACTCGAGTCGAGAAGGGACAGCTTACCAGTAGCAGGGCTTTCTGGCCTCACTGTTAGTCCTTCCCATCCTAAGACATGTGTTACTATAGAATCCTTCCCAGGAGCGTTGCCGCATCTCTGGTATCTCATGGCTCGGGAGCGTAATCGCATCTCCGAATAAAGTATCTCAGAAGACTCAGATAGATGCGCGAGGAAAGATAGCTATATGATAGTTAACATATTATCAAAAGGGTAAATAAGCAAGCAAACAACATATTATGCAATTAAACACAATATTCACAAATCGATAAGTACGTAAATACATAATAAAGTCATGTAGAAGTCCATGTTTACAAGCTCGAATTCTAGTTAGTCCCCAGCAGAGTCGCCAGAGATGTCACACCCCTTTTTCGCGCGGCGGCGTAAGGGTTTTTCCAATTTAAGTGACGTTATTAATTAGGGGATTATTTTAGTTTTTTCAGAGTCGCCACTTGGAATTGAGTTATGGTGTTCCAAGTCACCTTTTATTTAATCCCTAATCAAAAGGAAATGACTTTTTATTTGGTCTGCGAACCAGTTCGGGTAAGGAATTCTATTGACCGAGGGGAAGGTATTAGGCATCCCTCGAGTCCCGTGGTTCTAGCACGGTCACTTTATGGACTTTTATGACTTAAACTAATTTATGAATATTGTATTATTAAGACAAATATATTTACCCTCATTCTTTGATTTACATCAACATATTTAAAACTACACTATTTTATAAAAATGTGAAGTTTTTATATATTATTATTTTTCATTATTCCTTCAACATTTGCTTGTTTCTTAATTTCTCTTCTTTTTTTTTTATTTCTTCTTATATGTATATAGATAGTAGTAGTAGTAGTGTACGTGTGCAGTGCGTACGGGGGGTGAATGGGGAGTGGGAGTGGGAGTGGGGTCGTGGGTTGTGTGCGTGTTTTTCTTTTTCTTTTTTTTTTAAATATTAAATATATATATATGAAAATGATAATTATATTAATTGCTAATTGTTTTGAGTAAATAAATAAATAAATAAAGCTAAATGGGTAATTAAAACAAAAAAAAAGACATAATTAAGAAATATTAGTTTATTTAAATAATATATGTAATATATATACATTATATATTTTTATTTTTAACAATCAAAATAAACTTATCTAATAAAAATTATGTTTATGTTGTTTATTCTTATATCTTTTAAATAAACTTAATGAAAATAATAAATAAATAAAAAAATTTAAAATATATTCAATTTAGATTGATAAAATTATTTATGCTCTAAAAGTTGGTGTTAAATTTAAATTCGGTCAAAATTACGTGTCTACACCTCTATTTTATAATTTCCCATTAAACACGTATGTAATTCCTCATGTTAAGATTTCATACACTAATCAAAAAATTAAATTACTGACGAATTTAACTTTATGATTAATTTCCTATAGAGCACTACCTAACTTATTTCATATGTCGGATTAATAAATTCACTTGCAAGATTTGACACAATGAAAACTTATAAGTTTCTCAAAAAGGCGTATCAATCAATCTCTATAACGAGACATAGATTCCATCAACTAACTTATTATTTCACCAATATATATTATTTTCATCCAACTTACCAAGCATGTTAACCCATCTCAGAATCTCACCTTTTTATAAATCAAAACAATAATTAATATATACAGATCATAATAGTTATATCAAGATTAAGAATATAAGTACATTTAATAGTTTAGAGAGTATGTTTTTGTCAGCCAGTCTAAAACAACTATCTCTACTCGGTCCCGTTCAATACATACAAAATGTACTAGCACAAAAAGTTGGAACTATACCGTTCCCATAATCAGGACAAATTACATATAATCTTGTGGTACAATCGTACCTGATGACATGTCCAATTTCCATCCTAGATTGCGAACCAAAAACTTTATACTTATAAGAACCGATGATTTAATCCTCTATGTATAAACTAAAACTCTACACACTAAATCATCTACTATATAAGTAAATAGACACCATAAACAAATATATGATCTATTAAATTTTAGCAAATATTTATTCTCTAATAAATATTATTTCTTAACACATGGTTAATAGTATATAACCCAACAGACATGACAACCTAACGTCCAGACACAAAACGAGCCTTTACAGTGGAGTTAATACTCCTGAGAGATCTTATCTGAGTCATTTGGTTCGTATTCAAGTTATGATGGGATTAATTATGATGGAATAAGTAATGATGAGATTATATTTTATTGAGTGTTTGTTTTGTTGTATTAAAAATAATAAATTTTAAGAACAATTTATTTGTATATAAAAATACTCGAATGTAAAAAGTGATGTAACAAAAGTGTTGAAGAGATATTTTTGTCATTTACTTATTTTATCCCGGGATTACTATACCACCCAAAGGGAGGGATAACTTATGCTGTTACTAATTATTAATTCCATGATAAGTTATTCCGGACTTGCCAACCAAACGACAAATAAAGTGGTACTATAACTTAATTTCAGGACTATTTGATATTATCCTTCACACCAAACGATCCCTAAGAGTTTTGGCACATTGAAGTGTTATAAACCTGGATAAACATAGAGGTAATAATAGCTAGATTTGTTGAGACTAGAAAACATTTGGGTGAGTTTGGTACGAAACATGTTTTTCAATTTTTTTCATGTTTGTGTGTGAAGAGAAGGGTGTGTTTCTAATTTCTTACATACTATACGTAGAGAAGTCATTATTCTTAAATTGGGGAAAATAATTAGGGTCAGGATAAATAGTAGGTATCAGATCAGAGTTAGAGTCGAATCTCAGGTTAGGATTGGGTCTGGGTCAGGGTCGAGCATCAAGTCCAAGGTCTAGAGTCGAAACCTGAATTAGGGTCAGGATCAAGAATTGGCTCCTAGATCGGAGGTCCAAAGTCAGGGTTGAGGTTAAGAGTTGGTCTCGACTTAGGGGTGAGCTCGAGGTTGAGATTAGGAATCAGGTTTCGAATAGGGGTCGATGTCGGGAATTTAGTCAATGGATGGTCAGGAGTTAGGGTTTTAGGTCAGGTTGTCTGGTTTTGATTTGGGTGTAAGTCTTAGAATACGGTCAGGGTTATGACCCGACTTCCTTCCCTAACTCAGAATTTGACTTTCGATCCTGACTTGGGACCATGGTCAGATCTCGACCAACTCACTTGCTTCCCCATCCCGACTTTCAACCTCGAGACCTGAGTTCCGACTTTTGATCTAAGACATCACTACCTAACTCCCAACCTGAGACTCAAACTTATCCTGACCTTGACTCGAAACCTGACCTGGGATCAGGTTTTGGCTAAAAGCCAGGTCTCGGATCTCAATTTGGGATCAGGTTCGAGTTTCGATCACTCTCAAGTAGTGGTTGGGATCAGTTATCAGGTTAGGGTTAGCCCAAATTGAGGCAGTTCGTGTCTTAGGTCAATATGTTTGAATATTCTAATAAGAATTAATAACAAAGTGGTTAAAATAATACTAAAAGGAATTTATAGACTCCGTCTCAATATTATTTTTCTAGTTTTCTCTTCGATGAGATTACCAAAAGAAGATTTTTCGGAATTTCTTCTAGCAATTTTTGAATTTCAGTGAAACCATTAGCAAATTCATTTTAATCTTTTCTAATAGTATGCTGTATGTATGTCTGTATATTGATTGACATAAATATATTATTGGTTGTTTGATAAACATTTAATGTTACAAATACAAAATAACAGAGATTCTTTAATTAGATATGAGCATAACAATTTGGAAGTTCATTTTGAACTACTACTTTTCTTTACAATTAAGTGTTTGGGTTTTGGTGTAAATAGGAAATGAAATTATTATTTTTGCTCTTTTTTCTTGTAAAAGCACCACTATTTTTTATTTTTTATTTTTTTTGTGAAAAAAGACGTTGATTTATTTATTCGTTGAGCTATAAATTCAGAGGTTCTAAATTTTATACACTGAAAAATTTAAGTAAAGGGGAAAAAAAGAAGCAAATATCTGACTTATGCCGCTCTTTGAATTCGCTGAAATTTTATAATTTGAAGTACCACTATTATTTAGAATCTTAGGTGTTTTTTTAATTTTTGTTTTTAAGCATTAGTATTATAGAGTTATTTTTTCATCATTTTGAGAGGAATTATTCTTAATCTTAAGTAATAATGAGGAGATTATAATCATCTAATATTTCTGAACCGTGAAAAATAATTTAACTTTACTATTTTAATTACATATATTGATTTAAGGATACTAGAAGATAACATTAAGTAGAAAGTCATTTTACAAATACAAGGGGAAAAAAATTAGAGTATGAGCTAGGATTTTATTTGGAAACATTTACTCATAGTCATAGGTACTATTTTGCATTTGAATAAATTTTGGATCTATCTTATATTGAATGACTATTTTTGTTCCTCCTATTTATTTCTCGCTTTCTTAGGTCTAGTATTATATGTTGAGATTTTAAAAAAACAACTTTTTTCATATATTCAAAATATATATATATATATATATATATATATATATATATATATATATATATATATATTTATTGATATATGTGTTATGACAGTGAAGTTTGTAAGTAGGTATAGTCACAAACTCACAATATTTTGGATCATGACTTGACTAAAAAGTCGCTTTTAAATCTCATTTTTGCCTACAAGTCACAAGTCTTATTTTCTTGTAAAATAGGTATCATAATTTAAAAAAGAAAATGACAATTTTTGCATCTAAGTCTTAAATAATACAAAAGAGGTTCCTAGCTTTCAACATTTCTTGAAAAACGCTAGAATTATTTTTCCCATTATTGTTCCTAGCTTTGACACACAAGAGAACAACAACTCAACACAACAAGGTTGTTTTTAAAAATCTACAAATCACTCAAGTTTTATTTTCCAAATTTACGTCTTTAAATACTTTTCGTGAAATTTTTAACCACCCTATTGTTGGATACACTTATATTAAATTAAAAATCATCAAGAAGATTTAAATATCAAACTGATACTTAAAATCAAATTTAAGTGTCTAATTATATAACGTACTATCAGTGGACACCCTTCGTTCGAAAAAAATACAACATATACAAGTAAAATGATAAATGAAGTGATTAAATACTACATTTTGAACACCTGACATAATAGGTTAAGATGTCTTGAATGTGGGTTTATACATCTTTAATGAGACAATGCTCACGTATTCAAATCTCACTTGCAACAATTTTTTCTCCTTTTTAAAAAGAGCTTTTGTTGTTTAATTTTTGGACCCTCTTTATAAAATTTCTGGTTCCGCCACTGAGTACTATCCATACGATCAAAATGCATGAAGCTTGCTTTGCACGTGAGATGGATATGGTATGTGTTCTTCCTAAATAAAATAACTAAACTTTATATATATATATATATATATATATATATATATATATATATATATATATATATATATATATATAATTTTATTTTGCACGTCTTTAATCTATATACTATTAATTATATGATACTTCTTCTATTTTGAGTTGTGAAGTACAGAATTGTTGGTTTCATTCTACCAATTGTACTTTCTTTCCTATCATTTTAGGTTGAAGGTTCAGGAGTAGTGGTCCGAATTTTTAATAAGGAATATAAAATTTGAAAAATAAATATACGAACTAGTGAAATGAAATTTGATATTTATTATATATATTTAAAAAATAATTTTATTTTTAGCCAAAGAAGGTTCGAATGAACCACACACTATATGTTGCCTCCGAATGTGGAGTATGTACATCTTATATTTGATTTAAGTTTGGACATATTCTTTTTCTTAAGTTTTCTAAAAATACAATTTTATATAATTTAAAATAGCATTATATGAATCAGCATAATTGACAATTTCATATATTTGAAATATATCGTTGTCAAAAAAAATGTTTGATCTTCTAAATGGAGAGACGCAACTTGTAACTTTTTGCACCACAGGATCAATGAAGGAAAGGTTTAAATTGATTTTTTGTTTTAAAAAATGGGGAGAGATAATTACTTTATACACAGCTTTTAATTAAGGTTCATATTTTCATTAACTTTCTTATTAACAAAAAATTTAGTATGATCTTTTCTCCATCAAACGAACTATTATTACGCATTACTTTAATATTTCTTTATATATTATTTTTAAAACAAATATGTGACATAAATTTAACTTGGTACCCAATTTAAGAAAAAAGAATGAAATTAAATGAGTGTATAGACATTGTTCTAGAATTGTGCATTGCTGGCAGGCAGTAACGGAGCCACATATACTCGAGGAGTATCAACCGACAATTCTACATTAAAAAATTACACGGTATAGTTAGATAAATATATATAATTAATCAAAATTCTGAACAACGTATATATTTTTACTTGTATAATTATTTTTTTATATTTTAGTATCTGTTATTCGAAATTTTGACTCCACTACTGACGGGGTTACGTACATAACGTGAACATGCATGGCCACATCAATAGCTGTCATGTATGCCCGCACATATATATAGTTTTAAGGCTATTACAAAGTTCTTATTTTGAAGATTAATAATTATGATTTTATAATAAAGTAAGTTAGGTTAAAAGCTCTCATTATGTCACACTGCTTAAAGGCTTAATTATTAGTAACAAATTTTTATTTTAGCCAACCCCTATAAATATCTGCCCAACCACATTAGTTCCTTGTCACAAAGTACCACATATCTTCAATATTCTCTCATCTTCCTCTCTCTACTTTTTTTTTTGTTTACTTTTTCTCTTCATCTTTTTTTTTTTTAAAAAAAAATTATAAAAAAAAAGATGGATAAAATATGCAACTCTCAAGATGTTGAAGTGAGGAAAGGGCCTTGGACTATGGAAGAAGATTTAATTCTCATTAACTACATTGCTAATCATGGTGAAGGTGTTTGGAATTCTCTAGCTAAATCTGCTGGTAACTTTTTTTTTTAAGCGAAACCCTAAATATTGGGAAAAAAAAGAGTTACAACATATTTTTATTACATCAAGAGAGTGATAGGGTTTGAGTGTTTTACTTTAACTGTGAGCTCACTAAGTGAACGTGAACTTGAACTTGAACTAGTCTATTCAACACGTATTTTGGTATTCTTTTGTTACATGTAAAAAAAAATTGTTTAATTATCTAACATATTATATATATCTATGTATTTGTTTCTTTAGGTCTCAAACGTACGGGAAAAAGTTGTAGGCTCCGATGGCTTAATTATCTTCGACCTGATGTCAGGAGGGGTAATATTACACCTGAAGAACAACTTTTGATTATGGAACTACATGCTAAGTGGGGAAACAAGTGAGTACATATTATTATTCTAAAGAGTACTACACATAAATTAACAAATAAAAATTGGTGTGAAATTTTGTCCATCATGTATTCGATTTTCCCATGTGTTTTTTTATTGTTGAGTGGACTAAGAGAGCCACTCCATAACATATAGTCCATATATGTTTATAGTACTAGATTTGAGAAGCAATATTTAAAACGTGATGGAATTTAATTTCTTTATGGAAGATATGAGAATTCAAACGTGGAGAATATAATCTAAGGCACTTTATAATTTATGTTGCAAACAAGTTTAATTTTCCTTTTTTTTGTTTCGTAAAAAGAATTTTTTTTTTAAATCTTCTTCAAAAAAATTTATCTACTTTATGTCTTCCAAGAATAAAATTTTAAAAAGATGTCTTACATATTTTTCTTTTCAAAATTATTTTTGAGATCTAAAGAAACTATAGTACTTATTGTAACAAAGAAAAGTACTTTCATAATTTATAATTAAGAAGCAAATCATGTTTCTCAAAGATAAGGTACAATATTTTGTGTCATTTTCTATTTTTAGGTGAGGGAATTAATTATTCATAAACCTTTTTTTGGGCTTAACTAAGGTATGTTAAAGTTAATTATCACATGAAAAGTAATTTGATGATGTTGATTAACTTGTATGAAGTGATTAGAAAGTAAACTATGCTATAATAAGAATTAAGACCATTAATTTTTCTTTTTTTCTTTTTAACTCATGTTTAGGAAGCTACTACCCTTTTCTTTTCTCTCTCAGTAATTCGAACTAACAACCATCGAATTGGAACTGAGAGACGCTTATCATCTGAACAACTCAGAATATTAATATTTCGTTTTCTCGAGAAAACAGAAAAAAAAAGGGACAGTGGTGAGACAAGTATTCGGTATAACATAATAGCAGTGTGATATAAAAACACGTTTGTTTAAGTGAGCCAGAAAGATAGAAGTTTCCATTTAAAGAAGAACCAATTTCATTTCACTCACATGTCAATGACTTTTATTATCCCACCTCCAACTTGTCTATGAAATTGACAGCTACCTATTTTTCTAATTTTTAAATGGACCCTTTTTTTTACGATTCCGTCTCAATTCATGTGATACTATTTAAATTTTTAAAATTAATCATAAAAATTTTTTTAATCAAAATTTTAATAAATATATATATCTTTTAAATATTTTAAGTTGTTAATTATTGAATAGTAATTATTCAATATATAAATTTTATTATAAAAAATCAAAAGATTCTATGACATGTTAGAAAGGCCTCCTTTAATACGTAATGGGTAACTAAAATGATTAAATGATCATTAGGGTTTAAAATATAATATAATTAAATAATTAAAAGTGTACTTCGTAAGAAAGTTTTAACTTTTATAAATTGATATTATTGAAGGTATAAATATGTGAATAATATCTTTTACCCTTTATGTTTTTAGAGAAGAAAGGATCGTATAATATAATTCCGTATAATATAAGAGCAGACAAAAGTCTTAGCTTGAAAGTCACTTTCACCTTTTATCCAAGAAAATAAAATGAATCATCGTGATTGACTCATAAAAAAAGTTAAGCTCGCACGTGAAAGGGTCTACCTCAACAAAAATATACTCGTTTAAACTTTTAAATAAGATAGTCTTACGTTTCAACAAAAGCTATATAACAACTTCCCTACTTCTTGTTTGTGTATACATGCTTAAAGAACAACATATATACAAAACAAAGACACTAGCTAACTTGACTCAACACTTTGTGTGTGTTGAGTATATACTAATGTGTTAGATTATCAAAATTGAAAATATTTTTATGATATTGGAGCAATAGTATATAATAAAACGTACCATAAATATAATGTGGCTAGTGATAGTGCATAACATGAATTACCAAAAAATTTAGTTGTGGTGGATTGAACATTGCAATGACTTCTGAATTCTTCTTGGCTCATTAATATCTTCAACTTGTGGCTATTTTATAGACATAATATTTGGTGTGAGTATGTGTGTGTGTGTGTTTTCTCTAGTTTCAACGTTTTGGTTGAGTTGAGTTTAAATAAATAGGAAGAGGCAAATGGGACTTTAATGTTTGAAAATTCCAACCATAGAACGTGACAAGCATCTTTTTCTACTACAAAACGTGATTGAAATACTTTCAATTATGAAAAAAATAAATATATAGTAACTAGTAATCTAACTTTGTGGGCCATGATCATCTTACCAACATCTTACATAACAAATTAAACTACTTTATACTATCCTTTAATAGGTGTAATATATTATAAAATTTATCTTGGTTTTACAAGCTAACCAAGTGTATAGATAACATATACATACTTAGTAGTGAATTAATCATAGTACTGGTATTTGAACAATATCTGAATCCATTACTTTCAGACACATAAAAAAATGAAAATTAGATAGTATTCGTAGTAAAGACACTAACTCTAAATTTTGGATTCATCTATGGTATAGGTGGTCAAAAATTGCGAAGCATTTGCCTGGAAGAACAGATAACGAGATAAAAAACTACTGGAGGACTAGGATTCAGAAGCACATTAAGCAAGGAGAGAACATGAATGGACAAGGAAGTTCAGAGCAAAATATTGATCATCAAGAAGGAAGTAGTAGTCAAATATCATCAGTTGGTCAAGCAGATAACATAGAGACTTACTCTCCAACTTCATACAATGGAAATTTGGACACTAATTTTCAAGCCTCAAATTTTCTCAATGAAACAAATGACAACATGTGGAGCATGGAGGATATCTGGTCAATGCAATTGCTTAATGGAGATTAAATCAAGTTTGGAATATTTAATTTTAGTAATTAATTAAACCTTTAGATTGAAACCATTAGTAACGTATTATAAATATTAAGCTGTTAGATATTACAGCTAGCCTATATAATATAGTGCTAAAAAAAAATCTGCATAATTTGAGTTCTTTTTAAGTGTTCCAATGTGTAATATATATGACGAACTCTTATATATATATATATAATATATATAACCCTGTTCATATTATTTTAATAATTTATAGATGTATGGAGGTAATGCCTATATTTTCTACGTATTAAACATATAGTCTAGTCATGATTCCGCGACTCAAATACATGACCTATGTATCATACCTTTTTCTTTTGTGTTTCGATATTATATGTAAAAATAATTTTTGTAGTAAAATTTTTCGATAAAAGGAATGCAACTGAATATTTAGAAATGATGCTTTACCTAACATATCATATAAGTACCTTTCTAACTTTTTAGTTAGTGTACTAAAAACAATGTCATGATCAAGCAATAATGATTATGTGTCTTAATCTAAAATCTAAAAAATCTAATCCGATGTTAGCCGATCACTTTAATAAAAAAGTTATAATGTACTTTGTAGTTAATCATTAGAAGAAAGTGTATCTCACCAACTACTCATCTAATTAAGCTAAGTACTTAGTAGATAGGAATTAAGTCTCTATTTGACAAAGATAGAAATAGATTAGACATTTGAAATGCTACTTTGTATTAAGGGGTTTGGTAATTTCACAATTTCTTGGTATATTAATCATCCATGCAAATCTAACCAAAATATCCACTATTTGTCTTTTATCATTTATTTTACTACTCACACATCATATCGATAGTTTTATTTTTATCATGACTCGATAACTTAAATCACACTATTAAAATATTATGTGATTTTACGCAGTTATTTCAGTAAGAATATGTTTCCTAACATCTGTTTTCCTATTATGAGCTGGTTTGATGGAAATGAAGTGTGGAAATCATGTTTTACAACACAATTTTTCTTACTGATTCGCGATGAGAAAAACGTTTGTTTCTATTGTCCAATTTTTTATATGCATCATGAAGAGATTTTGAGGATGCATGATGAGGCATGTACGTACACACACATATATAAATATATGTATTGATGTTCCAGCATATACCAAACTAAATTAATGAAAAATAGACACATGGAAAGGCAATATATCTATTTTAGGAAAATTCAATCTTAGCTTTCCATATTTAACTATATTTGTGCATGGCCTTGCATGTTTAAAGTTGGACGTAAGCCTA
>CM064964.1:39488982-39621981 GCA_032847665.1 Solanum chilense | reverse complement strand
ACATATTAATATATCAACTAACTAACAATATATATATATATATATATATATATATATATATGTGTGTGTGTGTGTGTGTGTGTATCTATTATCAATATAGTGTATCCATGTATCTTATAAAATAGATACACCGGTTACTAGGTTGCATCGAGAAAAAAAGGGGCAATTTCATATATGGCAAACTGAATTTATGGAATAACATTATATGGGTATAGTTTACATAATTACATTTTATAGGTATAGTTTAGTTTGTTATCTAGCTTTTAATTTGTATAAAATATTTTTTCTAAAAAAATTGTATTATATTTTACTTTTCCATTAAATAGTAACAGCAGCCCTAAATACAGTGACAAACATTTACATAATCCCATGATTTAAGCTAAACATTCAAAATCACATATCTTCTCAAAAAAAATTCTATAGCGACAGAAAGATTATACAAACTTGTTTCCGAGAAACTAAACTCTTTAATGTATATAAAGTTTATATACGAATGTAAATAAATTGAATATAAATTGTTTAATTTCTACCAAATTATAAAGTAGATTATTATATACATATACAAGTTATTGTATATGTATAAAATTACTTGTATATGTATAAAATAAAAATATGAATATAGTACTTATATATACACAAATTCCTCAACAAGTTTTGTATATAATAACGTAAGTTACAAAAAAAAACTGTGATTTGAAATAAATAATTACACAAATAATTATACCAAAAAATTTAAAGTAATTACTTATATACATATATAACTAGTTGAATATACAAAAAATTGTACATGTATAAAAAAAGTTTATATAAGAATGTAAATAAAATGAATATAAAAATATACAAAAAATTGTATATGTATAATCAAAGTTATATACGAATGTAAATAAAATGAATATAAATTGTTTGATTATTATCAAATTGTAAAGTAATTATTATATACATATACAAGTAATTATATATGTATAAATAAAAATATGAATATAGGACTTGTATATATACAGGTCCCTTAATGCAGCTTTGTGTATAATAACGTAAAATACAAAAAAAATGTGATTTAAAACAAATAATTGTATCAATTTTTTAAATTAATTACTTATATACATATATAACTAGTTGAATATACAAAAAACTTAAAATATGAATATAACAACACTAATACCTTGATAAGTTTTGTATATAATAATTTGATGTACAAACAACTATATACACAATATTCAAGCAAGTAATTCTTACAAAAGGAGATGAATCTTCCATTCTGATTTTGAAGAACTTGTAATTTGATAAGAAAAAAGATTTTTGTAAAAAAATATATATGAAAAAGAAGTATAATACATATACAATTGTTGATGAAGGATTTTTTTTTTAAAAAAAAAAATTAGATTCATGGGTTGATTTTGGTGATTACCTACGAAAATTGAGAGCAAGACGGAAGAGAGAACGTGAAATCTTCTTAAATTTGAAATTCAAAATAGAGTGGAGTGATTTTAGGAGAAAGAGATGTAAATAAAATTATATATATAAAATCATAAATAAGTCTGGTATACAAATAGGTGGTGGATCCCATTAATTATGTCAACAAATAAAATTATAATCATTGAGAGAAATAAATTAAACTATACCCTTATTAATTAATTACTCAGTATAATTTGTCATCTCACTTAATTTTCCAAAAAAAAAAAACTAATACAACTATTATTATCAGCAAAAACTATATTTGTGTATTTATTTAAAGGGTGCTACAATTGTATAATGTTTTTTTTCATGTGTGTATCACAATTTTTTTATATGGATTATAGATATGGATTTAATTTAGGGGTTATAAAATATATATCTATGCTTAGTTTTAAAGTTAATATGTGTATTTATGTGTAAGATTGAGATTTTGGGAGAGATATTAACAAAATTTGAGAAAGAGAAAAAGGAAATTTATGTATCTATGATTTGTATATCACAATTAATTGAGATACAAGTTATATCCTGAAAAACAACTTATTCGTCCCTCTCCTCTATCTCTCGATCCCCCTAGTATCTCTCTTCTCTAAAATCTATTGTTATAAATACTAACTACACAAACAATATATAGTATTCATTATCATAATTCAAATTTTATCTATTTATTAAATTTCCTCATAATTAAAATATACACACTTTTTGGTTCAACCCGTGACTATATCCCAAATTGTCTCGTATGAAATGTGGTCCGTGCCATTCATTAACTAATGAAAGAATTATCAGAATATATTTTATCATATTTTCTATTATTTGAAAAAATTACAAAATTATTACTCATTTTTATTTTGGATACATCATTTACACGATGTATCGATCAAATACGTCACTTTACAATATATTCGAAATCGAGAGGTGAATGAATGTATTTAAAATTGGGACACAATATATCGTGACGTTTTGAAATGTATTGAAATTCTACCAAATTAAATAGAAATATGATATAATTAAGTCTTTAACACTATGAAATTGATATAAAATTCTCTTATTTAATAAGTTTTGATACATACACACGCTTACTAAGACAAAAGAGAAATGAACGAATTAATTAAGGAAAAACTATCTAACTTAAACATATGATATATACTAATTTTATCTTTTATTTTGAAACAATTATATATATAACCACTTTTGATATATTAATTCCTGCATAGGATAAGAAAGGACTGAATGAATGGTTTCTTGTAACTTGGACAATTCTTTTATCATAATTATTAACTTTTCACATACAAAATAAACTTATTGCTCAATATTTTAGCCACTCCTTTATTTAAAGCACATGTTTCTAATGTGTGAAAATCAACCAATGGTGAAATATGTCCACGTGAAAGATTATAAATCACATGTACAGTTGGCGATGAGTTGTTATATATGACTCATCATGAAAATATATCTATAGGCTTAAGTTATTTGTAATTCTTTAAAGTTATTTGTATATTTTACTTAGATATTTTATCTTAGATTTGTTCCTATTGAACACCTTTCTTAGTTAAAAAAAATATCAATTAAATACTTTTAACAATTAATAAAATAAATAGAGATTGTGTGTCATGCACTCGCGAATGACGTGACATAATATTAATAAAAAACAGACACGTGGCATCAGACCCACAATAACAACTAAAAAAAATAAAGTTAGAAAATAAAAGCTATATTTTCATTAAAAAAAAGAAGAAGAAGAAAAGAAAAGAAAAAGATCTTCTTCACCCTTTTCTCACTCCACCTTTTTTCCTTCCAATTTTTAATTATATAAGAATTTTTTTCCATTCACACTCCTATCCATTTTCTTTATTTGATTCAAACTTTGTAGTGGTCATTTTTTCAATCTCACTTTTTTTTTTTTTAAATATCAATTCAGATTTGTTGGTACTCTTTTATTCTTCTATATTGTGTGAGTTCAAAGGATTTGAATTTTTTAACGTTTCAAAAAAATAATTTCAGATTCATATTAATCTTATCGATAAAATGAAGTTTTTGCCGGATTTTTTTTGACTCAATTTGATTTTTATTTTTGATGAAATTCTATTCCATAATTCAAAAATAAAAATCTTTATCAGTAAATTCTTCAAATTTTTGTGTTTAAACTGATTATTTATTTAATTAATGTTGTTTCAATGAAGATAACAATAACAATGATATTGATGGTGGCGAAATAACGATGCTATAAAGAAAGTATGAAGGATGGATTATTTAGGAAAGGTGTGTGTCAAGAAATAGTGAGGAAAGGAATGACTGATGAGGTTTCTAAGTAATATTGAATTGAACTGTTCAACTGGGGAAGACAACTACCTACAATTTTTTTAAAAAAAACTTATGTTCATATTATAATTTTCTGATTTTGACGTGTTCATTTTTGATTGGTCTGCCAAAAAGTATTTTTTGGCTTCACGCGTTTTCGTAGATCTTTATTATTAATGATGTCATATCATCAAAAGTGTTTAATAGGTATATGTTTTTGAAGGGTAGAGGTATTTTATAGGTACAATTCCTGATTGAAGTGTCTAAATGAAATATACGATAACTTTAAGAGGCAGCTGATAGCTTAAAAAATATATACATATCCTATCTATGCATATGATGTCTCAAATACATATATGTAATGTGAAATATCTGTGGAGTGAAATAAGATAGTGATGGATCAAATAAAAAAAGAAAAACCAACTATGGAGATGGGATAAAAGATCGAAGAGAAATTGTAAGGAAATTCCTCTTAGCTCAGCAATGAGGAATTTCTTTCAAAAGTAAAATTTGTTTTTACCAATAAACAAAATTTTAAAAAATGCCATAATATATAAAAATTTAGATATCATGTGATGCGTATCATGTGAGTGATATATAAAATTAGCAAGTCTTTCTTTTCTAGAGGAATGAATTAGTCATTTTATAATTAATTCTCCGTCAAATGGAAAAATAAGTAAATATGTTCACACCTAAATTAAATTTGGAACTTCAATTTTGATGAAAAAAAAAATGATAAAAAAAATTCAATTAAAACATACAAAATCTTACCTGAAAAATGTTGAAAGAAGAACTGAACTTTCGTTATAATGTTGATGATTATAACGAAACGCTAACTTTTGATGATGATGGTGAAACTGAGCCACCTACGGCTACTAGTACTTTTTGTCCCTCTCCCAACCCCGCTCCTAGTCCTGCTTCCTTTCGTTAATCTGCTCCTGTTCCCCCTGTACATCCTAGGCCTAAGGTAGAACGTGCTAAAAAATCAGTTGTGTGGCAATTTATAACACAAAATGAAGATAAAACACAAGTTATTTGTAAAAATGTAAACATAGATCAAATCATAAAACTGTTGGAAAACAAGGTGGGACGGGAATTTGAGTAATCATTTAATGTCGTGTTGTAAAAATAAATTTTTGCATGCTAAAGCGATAACCGAAGCTAAAAAGAATGATATCCCCTTTCCTGAAACTGTAGGAGTAGGCGACTCTAACATGGTCCAAACACAATTAAATCCTTCTAATGTTTCTGGCTCTAGTTCTAGTTTACCACGGTCATATAGTAGATAAAAAGATCTTGAATAATTAGCAAAAATGATTGTTGTTATGCTTTTGTCATTAAGTTTTGCTGAAAATTCCGAATTTATACATAATATTCAAATTGTGTATAATCCACATTTTAAGGGTTTTGCTAGAAATACAATTAAAAAGGTTGTATTTAATTTGATTATCAAGCACAATATTTCCTATATCTTCGTTGTTTATTTTATTATAATAATTGTAAAATAGCTATTACTTCTGATATGAGCCGTAATTGTAGATGGTAATGATTATTTGACTGTTACTGCACATTGGATTGATAAAAATTGGAGTATGCAAAAAAGTATTTTAAGTTATAAATGTTGTTAGATGCAAAAAAGCGATTGTTATATAGCTCAAACAATTTTAGATATTTTAGAAAGCTGTGAAATTTGTGATAAAATAAGTAGTATCACCTTAGATAATGCTACAAATAATACAGTTGTTGTTCAAATGCTAAAACCTTCTCTTTGCCCTATTTATGGTAATAATTATCATATTAGGTGTGTTGCACACATATATAATTTGATTATTCGAGATGATATATAGATATATGATAACGGTTGCACGAAAGTTGAAAGCATGTCATTTTATATTTAAATGTCAAGTTAAGTCTAGGCATAGAGATTTTCAAAATCGTTGTTTTGAATATAATTTTCCACCTAGAAAAATTTCAAAAATAGTGTCTACTAGATGAAATTCCTTATATGAAATACTTGTAGTCGCTTATGAATATAAAAAACCCTTACAAATGATTTGGAATGTTCATAATTCTGATATGTCATATAGACTCGATGGTATTGATTGATATGACATGCATGAACTTATAGATTTCCTAAGAGTTTTTTTATTAACTATCAAAAGAATATTTGCATTTTATTATCCATCCATTTACATTGTTTTACCTGATATTTGAATGATTTCTTCTAAATTTTATAAATTTAAAAATAAATCAAGATTTGAACAAACTATTAACAAATGATTGAAAAATTTAAAAAATATTTTATTTATATTCCTCTAATTTATTTAACCGCTTGTTTGATAAACCCTCATTACATAGATGTAGGTGCATCTAAGGCGGTTAATAAAATATATTTTAACTTGGATATTGATAGTGAAAAAGATGAAATACCTAGTTGTCAAGAAATTAAAGATAGTATAAAAATTGAAGCTAGAATATTGTATGACGTATATAATTCTAATATAAATGTATCAAGTGATCAAGAATCTGAAAGTTCTAGGAGTAGACTTAATAAAGATAATATTGATGATTATTTAGTTTCTTATCTTGAACTTTCTCACATTAATAGAAATGATATTGATGCATCCTACTGACGATGTTCTAGCATGGTGAAGAAATCGCGGCAAAGGATTTCCAAAATTTCAACCCATGGCTCGAAATGTATTAGCTATTCAAGCATCTTCAGTAGCTTCAAAAGATGTTTTTAGTGCAGCAAAGTTTCAAATTGGAGATCATAGCATTCACTACTAGCAGCAGATAGCTTGGATATATCGGTATTATTTCGAGATTAGATTAATGTCGAGAGAAGAAATTTAGGTCGTGAACCACTGTCGATCGAATTTCAAAGTGACGTTGATGAAATAATGCAAGATTATAGTGACGACGACATTGAGGCAATGGAGAATTTATCTATTCAACCAATTCCCGATCATGTTACTAGAGAAATGTTAAATGATTTAAGTAAAGATCTCTATAGTAGCATCGACTATTAAATTTAAATGTTTAATTGTCTATTAGTGTGAGTATGATAATTCGATAACTAATTAAACGGAGCCTTCCAAGAAGGTGGTTGTATAGATTATATATTTTAATACTCTACTAATATTTTTGTAGATCAAACTGTACTATCAAATTAATATTAATAAAAGTCTAGGCCATTCGTCTTAATTTTTTTTATTATTGTATGAAATTTAATTTTTATTAATGTGAAACTTAAAATTTTATAGTTTTTAAAATTTGAAATTTAAACTTTTACAACCTCAAAGTTTCAATTTTAAATTTGTAAACTTTTAAAGTTTCAATTTAAATTTTCAAACTTTTAAAATTTAAAATTTAAATTTTCAAACTTTTAAAGTTAAAATATTAAATTAGAAATATAAAATTTTAAATTTATATTCAAAGTTTCAAACTAATATTTAAATTATAAATTTATAATTTGAAAGTTTGAATTTTATAAATTTTATATTTATAATTTGAAAGATTATTTTACATCGTGGTAGGATACACACGAAACCTTCCAATAATTGATTTAATTGAATTGAAGAAGATAATTCAAATAAAACAAATCGGTCAAAGAAATTCATTTTTTTGTGATAAACGTTACATGTCGATAATTTGACAAAGATGGCACTGTATTGCCTTATAATACATATTTAAATTGACTACCAATATTTTATGTATACTTTTTATCAATCTATAGTTTTATGGGGTTGGTGGTAGAGACATAGTTAGGTGGGGTTCATAGGTTTGGACGAATTTATTAACTTTTCATAGATTTTGTATTTATATTAAAAAATTAATTTTTTATATATATATATATATATAGAGAGAGAGAGATATTTACTTTTAAATTCCGGAATAAATTGTTTTAGAATCGCCAAATTCCTAATCTTGACTCCTCTGGGGCTTGATATAATTAAGGTAGTTAATTGAATTAAACTTTACTTTATTATAAAATTTGACTAGGATTTTCTTAAAAAATGATTATGTTTTTTCAAACCTGACATATATTTTCTTTAAAACATGTTAAATTCACTTATACTAATTAGAATTTTTTTTAATTCTCATTCAATTTCTGATACGTATATTAGAGTCTGAATATTTTGGACTCGTTCCGTGTAAGGCCCATTCGTGAAAAAACATTTTCTACTAAGAAATTTTATATTCAAAACTCGAATTCAAAATTTCTAATTAAGAAAAGAACAACCTCATCTATTATGCCACACAGATGAACAAACAGATAAAGATCAAAGCTCTAGCTAGGTAACAATACATTGAATTATTTACCTTGAAATCATTTTCAACACTATTGCGCTATTTGGCTTTATATATAAAATAAAACGTAACATACCTAAAACGTGATACAGAGATTAAATATGATAACTCATTTATTAGCTAATCGAGTAGTATAAATAGAGGCTAAAGAAACCCAAATTTCTCCAAACAATTTCAAATTAATTTCTTTTCCATCTGCTTTTGAAAGATTAAGCAATTCTTCAGCATTTTCTTAAATCATCAGCTTTTGGTATACTCTCTCATTTTTTTTGAAAAATCATAAGCTTCTTTCCTTCTTTCTTTCTTTATATATATATATATATATATATATATATATATATATATATATATATATATATATATAAATATTTTGATTAAATTGTGGCAGCAGAAAAAATAGTAGCGTTTTCCTATAACAAAAACTTAGAGAACCCTATAATATTTCAGTAAAAATTTATTTTTTACGCTATAATTTTTTTAATGAATCGATTTGCTGAAAAATGGACTGAAGAGTCATGTTTCAATCATAAATTTCTCATTAATTCACAAATAGAAATATTCTTTATTTCTAGCTGTGACTAAACTTAAGTAGCGTCTATTAGTTTCGATTGTAAGTTTTGTGCAAAATTATATAATGTTATATATATATATATATATATATATATATATATATATATATATATACATGCATGCTAGCTTACGTGACTCTCTTTATCTTTAATTCACCCTTTTACCTCGTTATAACCGATTTATAAGCTTTAATGCATATTGCTCTATCAATTTAAGAAATCTATTTCTCTTTTCTATATGTGGAAAGAAATAAATCATCATATAATAATTAAGAAACTGCAATAGAAATGAATTTATAAGAAAAGTTTGTGATGATTTTTAATGTTTTCTAATAAGTTAAAATTTAATCAGTATGGTCAAACCATATATATTTATATATATATAATATCCTATATGTGATGACTACAACTGAATTTGTATGTAGCAATTGTTGTACTCGTAATCATCGAAACGTCGAATTCTAACATATAGCTCTATAGTAGATGAGTTGTGGCCATATATATCATCTAAAAATAGCGTAAACTATTAGAGAAAACAAACATGGATCTAATTATATTGAATTATGTTATGTCTCGATAAGGCCCTTATGAATATTTGGCTAATTAATTCTGATGAAAAATAATGGGGAATTGCAGAAAGAAGACATGGCAAACAAATCTTACGAGGAGGCCATTGTTTCCCTCCAGAACCTTATCAGGTTTGGACCATCAATCGTACCTATAGCATTATATATACATGAAATCATGAGATAATTTTTTTTTTTTAAAAAAAAGATCATAGTACCCAAAAAAGAATAAACTAATTAGATATGTATTTTACTAAATTAATCTTATTAATGATGACTTGAAACTCTAAATTGGATAAATTAGGAGTACTCTTTTAGAGTTTCTGGTCAAAAAATATCGTTAAACTATATCAAAAACTTAGACTGCAGCATGAAAGTCCTTCAAATACTTAAATCATCCTTCTGTTAGATATCGTCAAAAAACTAAAGGATCTTATAAAAGCATGCTTTAAGGATGTAGTTTAAATTTTGGATATTGTTTAATGATAATTTTAACAAAAAACTCTATTACTTTACGTAGTTATAAATTTCATAAATTAGATGAATAAAGTAAAATAACCATCTTTATTACGAGGGTAGAGTAATATGAAACAAAAAGAGTACATGTTACTATATTTATGTAGTTGAGCTATTTTCGAACTTATGCCATATGTTTTTAATTATAATTTAAATTTCTTAAATTAAACTTATAAAAAAAATAATGAGTTTAAGTTATTTGCATCGATCAATCATATGTATAATTCATATTATAAATTTGGTAATATTTGGAAGTCATGACATTTTTTACAGTGAGAAGGGAGAGCTGGGACCAGTTGTAGCAGAAAGAATTGATGAAATGACAGCTGAGTTACAAATAAGCAGTAAACCGTTCGATCCAGTTCAGAGGATCAAGTGTGGCTTTAATTATTTCAAAACAAAGATATATGAGTAAAGCTCTTGTTCATATTTATACATCATAGTAATTTTCTTTTTTTTTTTTTAAAAAAAACATTGAAATTAAATTATAGTAATAAATAAAAAAAACTTAAAATTACAACAGCCTAATAACAATATTTTGTTACGTGTATCAGCAAAAATCCAGAATTGTTTGACAAACTCAAAAAAGGCCAGGAACCCAAGGTACAATATGTTATTCAATAATTGGTATTTTAAATAACCAAGAATACATTAATAATGTTATTTAATTTTACATCGTTATTTTTAAATAAAGATGATTTTACGTAACTAACAAATTACTGTACAGTTTTTTGTGTTTGCGTGCTCGGATTCACGAGTGAGCCCATCCCATATCCTCAATTTCCAGCCCGGTGAGGCTTTTATGGTTCGAAACATAGCCAACATGGTCCCTCCTTATGACAAGGTCATTATTACATAATTAATTTTGTTAATTCTAATTATTTACCTGATTTTAATAAATTTATTTTTGAATTAACATGGTAACAGCTTAGGTACTCTGGAACTGGAGCTGCTATCGAGTACGCTGTTCTCCATCTTAAGGTAGAAAATATTCTAGTTATAGGTCACAGTAGCTGTGGAGGTATCGAGGCTCTCATGAGTCTTCCAGAAGATGGTTCTGAATCAACGTACGTATCGTTGTTTAAGTTATATACACTGATCGATAATACAACACGACTAATTGAAGAAATTGTACGTATATGTGATGATATTTCAGTGAATTTATTGAGAATTGGGTGAAAATTGGATTACCTGCCAAGGCCAAGGTGCTAGCTGAGCATCCGAATATAAGTTTTGAAGACCAGTGCAAATACTGTGAAAAGGTGAAATAATTTTTTGATCTCAGACTATATAAAATTTTTGACTTCGTTACTGGAGTCAGCTAATACTACTTAATTATTGATTAAATATGTATTTACTAAAATAATGGAAATGAATAAACTGCAGGAAGCTGTGAATGTATCACTAGCCAACTTGCTGACCTATCCATTTGTGAGAGATGGTTTGGTGAATAAAACATTGTCATTGAAGGGAGGCTACTATGATTTTATTAAAGGAGAATTTAAGCTATGGGGACTCCACTTTGGTCTTTCTCATCCTTGTTCTATCTGAATTCAACTACACCATTTTTCTAGTGGGAGAATAATACACCTCTTGTTCCTTTTTTATCTTTCTTATTGTATTCGTCTATATAGTTTAAAAGACTAAATAAAATAGAGGATAAATTCTCCCGTTTTATGATATAAGACTAGTGGTAAATTGTCTTGTGTTCATTATATTTGTGTCTAAGATTTTTCGAAGAAAATCTCTTATTTTTTATAAGGTATAAATAATGTTTATGTACGTTCTGCCCATTTGGGTTTGTTGTAATAATGACTCTGTACGTTCTGCAGAAAGAATTAAAATGAATTATATTGGCTCAATTTGTTTGTATTACTGTTACCAAATTATTTCATGACAATCGTAGAACGAAAATTCTTTTCGCACTTACACTTAATTAGTAAAACTATACCACATGTCACAACTTGTGAACAAAGACAACATTTGCTTATATGACATTAATGGTGAAGGCAAATTGTAAAAAATAATAATTATACTCACACGTGAATATAACTTATAAAATCTTAATTCTCTATTGTTCCAATCCTCATTAGCTTAATAAAAATTATTTTAGCATAATTTATCGAACAGGGGTTTAATGATACTAAAATTGGCCCCTTTAAATAGGAAAACATTTTACACGTCAACATAAATAGTTAATATTAAAAAGTTACATTTGAAATTTACATCTACAACTGTATTTGGGTCTGATAATTTGATGAAATTTTTTAGGTGTGGAAATCACAAAAATGACGTGATAGTTAGCTAGCATTTGACCATAAATTTTTAAATATTTCTGGCAAATATTATTTGAGTGAAAATTTGGGTGAAATTTCATCATGTGTTTGGCCATGAGATTTGAGAAATATATTTCGCCTTTTTAGAAAAATATGATTTATACCAATAAGTTTTAAAAACTATTAAAACTATGTTCATTACAACAACAACAAATAGTTTCCATCACACTAGAACAATGTGTTAATTTGGAGTGACTGCAACAAGTATCATTCCATACATCGTGAAGTAGACGAAGCACATGATTTTATTACCTTGAGTTAATTTTTCATCATTTTCATCAACAATCATATCATTATTTAATATTCACTAAATATTTCATCACTATTTGGATGTTCACATAAAATAATTATGTAATACAACACAAACAACTACTATAGAGGGTGTTTTTGTAAAAGAAAAAAGTTTGTAGTAAAATTTTAATTTTTAAAAGATACCAAATAGTGAGATTTGACCCAAATACTAGAAAAAACTTGTATTTGGGAATTTGGGATATTTGCCAAAAATATTTGCCAAATAATGACAAATTGTATGGACAAATATTATTTGCCAAATTTTTTTCCTAAATATTATTTGGGAAATCTATGGCCAAACGGGTCCTTAATTTCAGATGCCACGTCACTGAATCGGCGTCCATTTTGAAAAGCTGAAAGAGTCTCTGTAAGAAGAGGAACTCCCGGCCAAAGATTCTGAGATTTCGGAATTTTCCTAACCGCCTTTTTTCGGCTTCTTCTCTACTTCGATTCATCGGTATTTTCCGGTGTTCACTTCACTGTAATTTGAATAGCAAGTGTGAAAAAAAGAGTGAGAGATGGGGAATTTGTGGTCGGCCGCCGTAGAACCTCCACCGCCTATTGTCTTAGTTCCGCCGCTCTTCGATTTTCCTCCTCTCGCCGCCCGTACAAGGTTATTCTAACCACTATTCTCAAATTATCACGATTTTTTTTTTGATATGTTCTTTACAATTTGGTGGCTCACCCTCACCCTCACAACAGTTATTAAGTTTAAGTTAGATAGTGAACTGATATCCTCAAATGGAATGCTAGCTTCAATTTGGGAAATTGAACTAATTTTTGTCTCTTCATCCATGATTTAGTTAATATAATATGGTATTTGTGCGGTGTAGGATGCTGGAATCATCATATAACATGTTGTTTGGGAAACTGGCATTGAGATGCCTTTTTGAGGATTATTTCGAGGAAGCGAGGCACTTTAGCACCAGAATTATGCTTAAGCCAATTGATGATCCACACGTTGATTTGATTGCAACTGTATCCATCTACAGTCTTATGAATTTGGTTATATTAGTAGCTAGTATGCGCTTTCAGTCGTTTCAATTCCTTTTATTTTGGTAATGTGCTTGTGAGCATAGGTCAGGAAAATGTTCGAAAAATTCTCACACCAGAATTCACTATTAAGAGGCAAGAGCAGTTTTTACTTGAAAAGGTTTTGTTGCTGGTCAATTCGAAATATGTAGCTTTGCTATTTCGATTGTCTACAGAGAGAGAGAGGTTTAACATTTTTAAGTAATTGGCTGTGGATTTCCATATTATCCGTTATTCCTTTGTGACAATGTTTCGAACTTAGCATAATTATATGTTTTTAAGGTTTTTCGGTAATATATATATATGTATGTGAAATTGGTCGAGCTGAAGTTGTAGATGCGCTATAAATGCAGTCTTCATCCTCCGCGGATTGTCAAGGTACTAGTGTGCAAAATTCACCTTCCTCAGTAGTTTATGTGTTTTCACAATAGTAGTTCTCAACTTCATCAACTGTATCTTCCCTTGTAAAAGATTACTTAGGCCTTGTCCCGTGTGTTCCATCAAGTTGTCTATGGACAGTGTATTGGGTATAGTTTTAACATTTTCCTTGCTTCATGACGGGTTAACTTGACAAGAAACAAAGTTTTTCCTTAGCCTTCTTAGGTTGGAGGCCCGCTTGACCACAAGCCTGAGGAGAAAATTGTAGGAAATGCACAATTTCGGTGGCAAAGGTATCCTTATCTTTTGCTTTGATTTTGTTTTGGCTTCTTGAAGATTTCTGATGTGATTTGCATATGGTAAACTTCTTGGTTATCTCTGAAAATCTAAATTGTGTTCCAGTGATGTTGAGGATCCACATACATTTGTTGATCTTTTCGTATCAAATGATGATCCGTAAGTCTCAATCACTTCCCTAAGAATTTTTTTCCTTTAGATTGAAAAACTGCAGTACCATTGTTTTTCCATTTGCTTTTTTTCTAGGACATTGCTGATGAGATCATGTGCATTCTACCCTAAATTTGGGTTTGGAGCTTTTGGCATTTTCCCAGTCCTTTTAAAGAATAGGTTGGTTTGATTCTGTTATAAACCGGGATCTCAGACTTGTTTGCCTAGATTTGTGAACGTGCACTGACTGACATGATCATTTTGAATGTCCAGAGTATCTTCACAAGATTATGGAGTCATGGGTTTGAGATATGGCTCATCAAATCTCTCGGTTGGAGCTACTCTTATGCCTTTCGCTTGTATGTAACATGCAATGATTAAGTAAATCTTTATGTTCATATATTCCCCGGGACCTGTTTCTACTTGAACTTGCTTTTACTAAGTTCTCTAGTCTGGACATTCCTGTATATTAGCTGCGAGTGGAATAATCTTTGTTATTCCTTGTTTAATTCAAAGTGGACTAATGAATGTTCATGCAGTGGGAGATGATGTTCCCAAAAGTGCATGGCTGGTGAGCAAGATGGGAAGATTAACCACCGGGGTGCAGTATGAATCACAGTGTAATTTTCTTGGACACTACTCACTGACTTGGTTTCCTTGGTAAAGATATAACAACTATTTAGTCACTAGAAAACAATATATACTTCTGACTGGAAAATTTGATTTTGTGCTGATTAATTCAACAAAAAGAAAAGAAAATTGTTCTTGTCCAAAAGATCCATCTGGAATTTCGTTTATCCCGTGCTATATGCTACCATTTTGTCTTATTTTTCCCGTATATGCGTCACATATCTGACCTTTGTCTACCAATAAAATAAGATGTGCAATACATGTTTCTAATCCTGTGCATGGAATCCAGTTGCTGTGAACATGCATGGCCACTTCACACGGTGGAAGTGCTTTAAGCTTATTTTGATGTTTTGTAGGGTAAAATCTTGGGTATCTAAGAGAAAATGTTCCTCTACAGTTCATATATTGCTTCTTAATCCAATGATGCATGCATGCATAGTGAGTGCGAGAGAGAAGAATAACTCAAATTCATATGGGATAGTATTTTTAATGGTTCTGTTTACTTTTGATAGTTGGAAGCAAAAGTGGCCAAAAGTTTAAGAACTTAGAAAATTGGAGCTGTGCCATTGGCTATGGAGTGGGATCAGGCAGCCCTTTGAGCCCATCCTTCAATTTTGGTCTTGAGCTTGCGAAAAGTTCACAGGTTTGTTGCATTTCCTTCTTTCAGTGGTGTGCTAAGCTCTTTTTTGTGCTAGTTTTCTGCACTGCCACAAAATCCTAGTTTTCGTTTGTTGCTGTAGACATTAGGGCCCATTTCTACACCCATTTTTGTTGGATCAGATGAATATTTTATGAAGTTCTATTGGCTAGATAGTAATTGGTTAAGAACTGACTGTTTTTGATTGTGTACTTCATATTTTGTACATGTGGTACACTTCTAATATTTAATCATTTTTGCTGCAGTTTATTGCTTCATTCTATCAACACGTGGTGGTTCAAAGACGGGTATGCTTCTCTTCCTTGAGGAGATGTCATTCAGTATGTTTAGCATCGTTGTTTTTAAATGCAATTTGGATTTGCTTCAAATCAATTTATTTTTGGAGGTATTGTCTGTTTTAATCAGCAGCATGTGATGATAAAAGTGCAATTTTGCTGAACGTTCCACAAGAATCATGTTGCATAATATGCCACTAACTCCTTTGTTATAGTTAATCTGTTTTTACGCCTATTTAGTACATACAATGTGCTCTCTGGGTCTTGGCAATTATTTTTTCTTTTCTGCTGATTCGTCAAATAGGAAATATGCATCAATTGTTTCGATGGATTTGAAGTTGTATAAACGTCTGTATAATAGAACATTTTCGTAATTTTAACTATTCCTTGGTTTAAATGAGACCTCATGTATTGGATTATCTCTGCCAGTGCGGAAAGTATGTATAGTCCAATTCTTTAGGGGTGGTGTGCAACAGGGTGGTGTGCAACAGACAATCTGGAAAGCAAAAGAGTACACAGGAAAATCATGGAGGTCATACCACTAATCAGATTAGAGAGGTGGTTTCGCTGTTAGTTTTCCGAAAAATACAGGGGCGATAAAAATTGTTACTGCTGTAAAAAGCTTTAGTTTGTGTTCTCTGGTTATGATGAAGATCTAATTTGAGAAAAGAAACAGAACAATGTGTGCTTTGGTTATTTTGATTTACTTCTTTTGACATTATTCTAGAAGTTTTCTGTGCTTCATTAAAGGTAGTACTGATACAAGTAATTTATGTAATATCAGGTGAAAAATCCACTAGAAGAAGACGAAGTAGTTGGAATTACTAACTATATAGATTTCGGGTTTGAGTTGCAGACAAGGTATTCTGAGATGGTGTAGTAAGCTCTAGGCTGGCCAGAGTAGAGTAGGATCTGACTTGGTTGTAAACTTTTGTGGCAGTGTAAATGATGAGAAAGCTCCAGCCAGCAGCATCCATGACTCCACTTTTCAAGTTGCTGCATCTTGGCAAGCTAATAAAAACTTTTTGGTCAAGGTAATCACCTTCTGGATTCTCTTATGCATACTAACCGAAACCAGGGGTACTAATAACTGCAAATGTTACTTCCACAGGGAAAGGTGGGGCCTCTAAGCTCATCTGTAGCTTTGGCATTTAAGTCATGGTGGAAACCTTCCTTCACTTTCAATGTTTCAGGTACTAGTGATTTATGCTACACATATAACATAATCAAAGAGTGTATTTATTTTATTGTTGTTATTATTTAGTTCATCCCGCCCCTGAACACTAACTGTATCACAATATGTGCGAAAACAATATCGTGAAAGAATAATTTGACTGTTGGATTTTCATGCCAACTGGTGTCTAGATCTGCCCTTCTCGTATTAATAGGTATAGATCAGAAGTGTTGAGCCTCAGTGGCTGATGATATCTTATAATCACTTTATATTGGTTGACAGCTTCTAGAGATCGGGTAAAAGGAGCAACAGCCTTCGGATTTGGCATTCGTGTTGACAACATTAGAGAAGGAAGGTTGGTTATCCTTCAGTTGTATATTCAGTCCATATAATTAGTAGACAGGCAGGAAAGGTTTACCAACTGTAACGTGTCTAGTAGATTTTATAGGAACTTGTTGAAAAGATTTCTTAGTGCTCGATATCTTTGAAATAGCAGCTATCAAAGAGCCGATCCAAACTTTGTAATGCTGACACCAACCAAGGAGCACTTGGCAGAAGGCATACACTGGAAAGTTGGGAAGAGACCATTACTTCAATCTGATGTGAATTCTGGGAATTTTGATGGCATGCCTAGGGAACTAAGACCAATTGGCAAAATGTTGTAGTCTCATTTAATTTTTCAACTTGTCATTCTTATAGCTTTTGAGTAGTAGCCTCTGCGGCGCCATAGCAAAAAAACTTTGTGCTATTCTTTTGGCATTATATACTTCTTGTTTAATCTGGTTAGATAGTATACACATGAATTTTTGTTCTGCTTCTTATATAGGTGGTTGTTCCAATTCATTAAGGTAGAATACCTGAACTCGACATGTTCTATTCAATGTATACCTGCATTATTGTAGGTTTTGATTACCTTCATGAACTTGGCAGCTTGATGTGACAAAGAGCCTCAATACACTCAATCTCTTTCGTATTAATGAAATCGAATTGAAAATCGAATCAAATTACAAATTGAGTCAAATCGGAAAAAAAATCGACTAATGGTTTGGTTTGACTTGGTTTGATATTTTTGGAAGAAAAAAAAAACGGATTATATTTGGGTTGGTTTGGTTTTAACTAAAAAAATAATTTTAGACCAAACCAACCTGACATTATATATGTAATTTTAAAATTTTATTTTATACATAAAAATATTTACTTTGATATCATTTTAAAATATACTTATATTATTTCATAGCTTTTATCTGTTAATTTAATATATTATTTTAGAATTCGGAGTCCAATAAAGATTATAGTTCATAGATATTGATAATTATAACAGAACTTAAATCAAAATCAAATTAATACTAGTGCAAAAAAAATAAATCAATTCAACACTAAGAATGACAATAATATTGAATATTTGTTCTTTAATTTTACATTGGTTTAGACAATTAAAATATATACTCTAATTCTAATTTTCCTTAAATGTTTAGTAATGTAACTAAAACTTATCAAACTTATTATAACATGATTTAGTACTTTTAAATTATAATTATTTTCATTATGACTTTACAATATTTATTTTATATGATGATTTCACTATTACTTTTTATTGAATATTTTTGTGTCATCAATACTCATCTCATATCTTGGTTATTTTTTTAAGAAACACCTTAGATAATTACATTTTGGTTGGACTAAAGAAATATTTAGAGCACAATTTAATTATATGTTTGTATGCAAACTGTACCGAAAAGAACAAAAATTTGAAAAATCCAAAGTTTATTAGTTTGGTTTAATTTATATATTTAAAAATTCGACACAATAATTTGGTTTGGTATTTGAGAAAATCCGAACCAATCCAAGATTGAAAAACCCGAAAAAATTGAAATTTTATTAGTTTGACTTAGTTTATAAATTTGAAATTTTTACACGAAAAATTTAATTTGATATTTGAAAATTTTAAATCAATCCAGTTACCTACACCCCTACTCTTTCAGATGCGTAATATTGATAAAAATGGAAAAATTCAGCTTGTAAGTGATTGTCTTTCAACTATTAATTGTCAGTAATGAAAATTTCCATCGTCTGCAAGATTATTTATTTTTCCTTTACAATCTAATATAACTTTGAAAACCCTAATCTCAAACTATGCTTTAATTTTTATCTGCTCTCTGGTAGAAGTAAGAAAGTAGAGATACACTACAACAAGCGATAATTATTTAGCGATATAGTAATAAATATAACATTTTTAACCAGCGTTTAGTAAAAATTTTAGCGACTCTAAATATGGTAATATTAATTAAATATTTTTACGACAATACATATTAAAAAAGATCTCTTTTTGTTGCGGTGAATTATATGGACGAAAAAGATGTGGGCAATGTAAGTTCAGTCTAAAGTTGGGAATTTTTCGTTCATCTTTGGAACCTTTGAATGACAAAAAGTGAAAACTATAGAGAAAAGAAATTAAAGTAATGGCATATGCAAAAAGGAAAATTGAAGGAATAACTTGTCATGCACGTACATGTTTACATTATTCACTCTGCATGCATAATTTTTAATTATTTAATTGTTTCTTATTTATGAATCCATCTCCTAATTAACTTTCTTTTATATTTTAATAAAATAATAATCAGCCAACATTTATTATACGTACCCCCCTTTTATTTGTTTTAAGTTTTTGAGATACTCAAAAACATTGGCGTAACTCTATGATTGGTGAAAAGGAGTTACATTTCATATGTGACTCTTTACTTCAATTAGTTTTTATTTAATTTTTCAATTTGTACCTTTAATGATGTACATGTTATAGTCACAGAAATATCATTATGACAAGTTTGAAACTTGTAGCACAAATATTTTCTTTTTTTAAAATAGAGGGTTTAATTAAGATATCACATAAAATAAAGTCGATTATAAGAGCAAGCTCTGTTCTAGTTGGTGGCTTGCCTTTTGATCGCTAATAAAATCGTACCTTAATTTCTAGCTTCGCAAATAGAATATAGGGATATCCTTCAATATTCACATATACATGAGTCCACATCCACTCTCATTACGTACACGATTATTGGTGGCTTGACTTTTGACCGTTTTGATTTTTAATTGTTGAAGAATCTTATGCTTTCTAACTTTTTATTTGTTACGTAACCAATCGTTTTGTTAAAGAGAGAAAAAAACAAAGGAGCCATGTCTAATGTCTAAGAGAATAAGGGCCCGTTTGGATGGGCTTAATAAAAGTAGCTTTAAAAAAGTACTTTTGAAAGTGATGAAACTTATTTTTAAAATAAGCAGTTATGTGTTTGGATAAAAGTGCTGAAGTTGCTATGACAAACGTGAAAAGGGAAAAATGAAAGAAAGAGATGTTAGGGTTAAGTGGGTAATTTGGAGATTGTATAAAAATATTAAGGGCAAAAAGATAAAAATGTGGTCAACTTAAAACAGCTTATAAGCTAAAAAAAGAAAAAGCACCCCTGCCCCAGCTTTTAACTTTTAGCTTAAAATAAGTTATTTTGAGTATTGTCAAACAGCTAAATAAGTTAAAAATCAGCTTTTAAGTCAGTTTGACCAACTTTTAAGCTGAGCAAACATCCTCTAATTGTCTCTATATACTTTTTTGTATTTTTAAAGATTTTTCCAAAGAAATATTTTCAGTTAATTGTTTTTTTCTGTCATCAACACTTCATTTTAGCCCGCAAAATTTTCATACTTATATGTTTGTAATTAAAGTTCTGTTTTACTTTCGTGGTGAAATTTCAACTATAACTATTTCATCAATTAAAAGCAAAAGTCCTAGATTTTAAAGAGAATGAATCAAATAATTTTTATTTACGTTTTGATTATTCATCCTCACTGTCAACATGTCGTTTCAACCCTAATTTCAACGCCACCCACTCCTTTATATACGTTGCAACAAAAATGATTATTAGTGACAATTAATTTGTCAATGAATATATATTTAAAGTGACAATTGACACTCTTTGTATATGTCCAAAAAACTTTTAGCGACGTTAATTTTAATGACACGTAACTAATGCCGATAAAGACTTTAACACTCTTTATTAATATCAATATTTAATGTTGCTAAAAATTGTTTTTGTTATATATATATATATATATAATTTATTTTTAATGAGAAAATATAGAAAAACCTAAATGTTCTCTGACATATTCATTCATATTCGTAACGTGAGCAATTAATTGACAGCGATAAGGATAAGGAAAGGGAATAAATTTAAAAAGACATCGATCATCAATTAGGTTTGTTTAATCGATGAAATCAGAATTTAGATATACATGGATATTTTTTATGAGATTTGCAATTTCACCTCCTCTGTGGAATAGCTTAGATGAACACAATTATTTCTAATTTTATACCATATTAGTGCAATACTTTTTAAAAAAAAAATTATTTTTGCATTATTTTAGTTATATAAGCCTATTTTACAGATAATAATTGGAGATCATGATAATTTACCAAAAAATCATTGCAAGAAATTATTAGAACAATTAAATTATGTGAATGATTAAACTAATTTTCCTTTTATATTCAGCTAACTTAAATATTTATCAATTAAAGTGTAGTTTATGTCGACTTATTTTCAAGTAATATATGACTCCACTTACCAAGATAGCTGCAGTCATTTTCGAAAAGGATAAATAATGTTTTTTTTAAATCACTTCCTCCGTTCACAATTATTTTACAATTGTTTGACAGATATATTTAAAATAGATATTTAAAATTAATTGTTAATTTAAATAATAAAAAAATAATAAGTCATTTTTTTCAAAGTTACCCTTAATGATAGTGTAGTTCAATTAAAAATTTATGTAGACTTTTGATATTCTTGGTATAGTAGGATTATATTAGTCAAATTACACGTTGTATTAAATTTTTCTTGAGGGTGTGCACAGTTGCGGAGCCATGATTTTCAATAAGGGGTTCAAAATTTGTAGAAAATAGACACGAATTCATCGAAGGGGGTTCGACATCTACTATATATACATAAAATATTATCTTAACCATGTATAAATAGTGTAATTTTCCGTCGATGGGGTTCAGATGAACCTCCTTGTACCAAGGTGGCTCCGTCTCTGGTTGTGCATGATCTTATCATGACAAATAATTGTGAACGGAGTAATTTTAAAATGATTGGATTATATTTGTCCTTTCTTTCAATTTTTTTTTGGCTCAGAAACGCCTTAATGTACCAAGAAAAAGAAAGAATAGAAGGGAAATGGTCCCAAGTCTCAAGAATCTACTGAATTACTATTGTTCTTTGTAAATCACTAAATATACATCTTTTTTCTAGCAGCATCCATAATATACGAATATATTAAGTGGGGTCTTATTTTGGTCAAAAAGATAAGAGTTGAATAAATAGAGTGACTACTAGTATTTGTTAGTGAAAACAATAGAGGTCAAGGTTTGACAAAATATCTTATGGTGAAAATCTTAGACAAAAAAAAAATCTGATACTATCTTAGATAATCATGAATATAATATTTTAGGCATCTTAGATAATCAAGAATTTAAGATTTGGGCAAGTAATACCCAATCACATCCAGGATTCATATGACTTTAAAAAAAAATTTAGCCGTTCTAAAAAAAAATATTTTTTATATTTAGTGATAATGTTATTTTAAAATACACATTTTCCTTTTAATAAAATGATTTTAAGTCCTACAAATACTTATGACTTATTTTAGAGCGAAAGCTTTTTAAGAAAATTCTTAAATTTTATGTCAAATCAAGTTTAAATTCATATAAATTGAAACAGAGATATTAAAATTGAGTAGGATTTATAAAAAATATTATTACAGTATATTTCACGGAGTTATTGTAATATATAGTATGCTTTAAAGTATTATTATACTATATAGTATGATTCACATATCTCGTTAGTTTCGATATTCAGATTCATGTTGTTTAAATATTATGATTTTTATTGAATTTTAAACTTTCTATACATGAGTTAAAATTATGTGTAATTTGTTGGATTTGCTTGTGTCTGGCTCTCTCACTTGCTTCTCTCGTATCTCACTTGTCATTCTCCTCTCTTGCTCGTTTCTCTCTCTCTCTCTCTCTCTCAGTTGTATGATTCATATGTATATAGGAATCTCGCTCGTCACTTTCATCCCTTGCTCTCCTCTCTTACTATTTCGTGATCTCATATACATGTACCTGGTGTGATTCATATATATATATCTAATAACCTCGATTGCTCGTCACTTTCCTCTCTTGCTCACCTCTCTTCCTGTGCCGATATTTTCATATACATGTATACCTAGTGTGATTTATATGTATAGAAATCTCGCTCGTTATTTTCCTCTCTAGTTCGCCTTCCTCCTATCTCTGTTTCCTTGTTTGATTCGCTTTTCTCCCTGTATCTAATATTTCAAATATATTATATTTAATATGATTCACATGTAGGATGCTTTAACCATCCTACGTACACAGCCCTTGCCACAATTACAAAGTGAAAAAAGAATAATAACTTAGGAAATTGTTACAGTAATCTATGACGTAGTATTCATAATGCTTTTGCCGAAAGTACGTCCTATTTTTACCTTAGTGCATTATAACGTGCATTAAGATTTCCAATTTCATATCCCTTTATATCATATAGTATATAAATATTCTTTATCTCAATCTATCTTGGTCAACCCAAATAACATACTAACGTTAATTTTGACTTTTCTGACAGGACATGTACGGTCTAAATTAATTTTAACTTGAAGAAAGATAAATATGTATCAATAAAAAAAGCATTTATTCTGATCACTTCATATATTAGAAGATAATTGCCTGTCTCAAATAAAGGCCTCTGCTGCAACTCATGAATTTACAACCACAAACTATGGCATCTCATTCATTCCTAACTAACTTTTTACTCGAGCATATGTTATGTCTAAGGATGATAAAATTAGTTTATAAAAATGTGAATTATTTAAATTATTCTAGTTCGATTGAGTTAATGATTTGTTCACATATTTATAATTCAACACATTTGATCAGTCTATTTCAAGATATCTAAAAGTTATAGGCTGATTTGAAATATATAGTAGCTATCAAATAGATCTATGAAAACTATTGTCAAGATATTTTGTTAATAACTTCTTTTGTTTGATGAATTGAAAATTATTTTTTAAAAACTATTAACTGGACACAATTGGACATCTCTAATTATGTATATCTTATCCAGATTCAGTTAATTTTCAGTCCAAGTAATATTTAAACAATTAATAGCTCACCTTTTATTAACTCATTTTATTTTAACATATCATGAATTCAACATTTAGCTCATTCATTTGACATCTTTTATATATATATATATATATATATATTACTTAATGTTTACCTTTTAAGCATATAGTCGGTAAATTTAGAAAAGGAATAAATGAATTTTATTGACGCGTAAAATTTAAATAAATTCTTTAGGACCTTAGATATGAGTGGTCTTGCTGATTCTAGGACATGGTGTTGTCAAATATTCTAGTATATAGCCTGGAGCTAGGTGGTTCGTGGATTCGATCGGATCCAATAACTTTTTTTAGATTTTGTATTTATGCTAGAAAATTAAATATAACGTATATATATGTTAACTTGTGCCCCTAGCAAAATTAATTGATGATTCGGTGGTAAATACGAAGTTGTGAAAAGTTTTTCACGCTAATGTTGTGGGTTTAAACCTCATTGTAAATAATTAAAAAAAATGATAATTGTATAGAATGACAAACTAATAATATAAAATAAATATAGTAGCTACCGTTTGATTTATTTGTATTTCACAGCAAACTGTTTGTCAGTCCCTCTCTCCCTCATATTCTCGCTCGCCACTCTCCCTCTCTCGCTCGCCTCTCTCGCTTTATACAATAGAATTGTATAAATTGTGTTTCTAATTGTATAAAGCGAGAGAAAATTGTATATATACATGCAAATATATATATATATATATATCCGTCTTATACACTTATAATTGTCGTATAAAAGTACTTCCATTCCCAAGTCTCTTTTGTCTTTCTCTCTTTCTCATTTTATACAAATTCAAATTGTATATGATTTCTCTCTTTCTCGTTTTATACAATTCAATTTAATTGTATATTCCCTGCCCGAGTCTCTTTTTTCCTTTCTCCCTTTCTCGTTTTATACAAATTCAAATTATATAATCGTCCTATACACTTATAACTATACAATTCGTTTTATATACTTGCCCAAGTCTCTTTCTCTTTCTCGTTTTATACATTTCATTTTATACACTTCATTTTATACAATTTGCTTCAATTGTATATGTATAACAAATTATACATATATATATTTGCTATGAAGTGTAAATATATAAACTTTGCTATTATATACAAATATAAATTTTGTGTTTGCTGTACGAAAGTTTCCCAAAAAAAACTCTAAACTCTTTACTCTGCCTTTGAGTATAGCCCAATAGTGGGGTCCCAAGCATTTTGATTACTGCAAAGGTTTTTCATTTTGCATATTTAACCAATGGAGCTATATATATTAATTAATTTAAAATCTATATTGTATACAAGATTTTTTAATAATGTAGCATAAAAAAAAAGTTTCAGAGGCTTCAACTTGTGTTACCTATATAAATACCTTGATGCCCTCTCAACTATTGTCACCCATCTCCCTTCTATTTTCACTTTTCAATATTTCTGTCATGGACCATAAAAATGAGTTTTCTGAGACTCTTAGGTACTATATCTACATATGTAGTTTTTCTTTTTCCCAAAAATTTACTAATTGACTTGTTTTTGTATCTTATATGCTAATACGCATATCATTCACGATAGCAGTATTCTTTCAAATTGATTTAAGATTCTTATAGTACTATATATCAGGGAATTTTAATCTATGATGGAAGGTTAAATAATGTTTTATCATATCTAATATTGCTTACCTTATATTACAAATGACTAGATCGTGTAAATTTATTTATATTGTCAGTATATAGAACTTTTAACCCCTCTAAAAATTCATGGAGTACAGGAACAAATGTGCAGCATGCTATAGGCAGTTCAACAAAATGGAGCATCTAGTTGAACACATGAGGACATCTTATCATTCAGTTCATGAACCTATGTGTTTGATTTGTAGAAAACATTGTCGATCTTTTGAATCTTTGAGAGAACATCTCATTGGTAATCTTCTTTCTTTCTTCCTTCCTAGCAACAAGATTGCAATAGTATTAGTCTAGAGGCGGGGGTTCGTGGGTTTGGACAAACCTTTGTACTAGAAAATTAAATAAATATATATATATATATATGTATATATATTAACCTGTGAACTCCCTAACAAATTTGATTGACAGCTCAGTAGTCAGAAAGAGGGGTGGGGTGAAAATGATTTTCACACTAATGTTGTGGCTTCAAACCCCACCATCAAGCATGTTTGCAATATTTTTGTCCTGAAATTTACAACCCCAAAATCCTAATCCTGGCTCGGCCTCCGAGTCTAGTTAACTTTTTTTTTCTAAATTAGTCATATAATTGTATTTTAGGGCCATTGCCAAAGGCTGAGTGTGAGAAGATTTTCAAGGAACGAGGATGTGATATTTGTTTGACACTCCTTGCTAGCCGGAATGCACTAAGGACTCACAAGGAATCATGTCAACTCTCACGCTCAAATAATGTATGTATACTTACTTATTTCAACAACACAACGAACATCAGTTTATTTTAAAATAAAAAAGATATAATAGATTTTTTTTTTCAATTTCTGGTTATTTAGCATTACCCTTTCTCGAATACTCATAGTTTTATATATTTGTTGATTTTCAGGGTTTGCTCTATCGTATGACTAGGTTGGGATTAGGTTCTCAAGATGACCTTAAAATTAACAATAGTCAAGGAAAAGTTGTTGCTCTTTCTTGCAAAATGGTAGGTGGTGGCAGCGATGGCTCTCTTCATCTTTGTGCAAGAGTTTGCCTAATTGATGAACATGAAAGAATCCTCTTTGAATCCTATGTTGCACCAAATATTCCCATCACTAACTATAGGTAATTATCGCACACCAGTAATTACTGTATTAAAATTTGATTAATTAAACATAATATAGACGAGTTGATCAATAATGCTAATGTTTAGGTACGAAACATCGGGGATTAGGCCAGAATACATGAGAAATGCAATGCCATTGAAGCAAGTATCGAGAAAAATTCAAGATTATCTTTGTAATGGTGAACCTATTTGGCAAATTCGTACTAGAAGTGGAAGGGCTAGGATCCTTGTTGGTCACAATTTGGATCATGATTTAAAATGCTTAGAAATTGAGTACCCAACAATAATGTTAAGGTAAGTCCTTTAATTGTCGAGTTTACACAACATACATGTATAATAATTATTTGATAAATAAGACAACTAATTAAAATATATTTTACGTAGGGATACAGCAAAATACCCTCCACTAATGAAAACAAGCAAGCTGAGCAACTCACTCAAGTACTTGAGCAAAGCTTATCTTGGGTACGTACGTACGTAAATATTTTAAATTGTTAATTATTGTGATCTTTTATATACTCCAGTTTCTAAATATAAAAAGTTATATCTAAATTCACACGAGATATTTGTTAGTTTAACCTTCGTACTAATAAGAATTAATCTTAATTGTCTTGTAATCGAATAGATATGAAATTCAAACAGGAGTTCAAGATCCATATGATGATTGTGTTGCAACGATGAAGTTGTACATGAGAATGAAATCACAAGCTCATATAAGGGAGAATTATCCACTTGCAACTGACCCACAAAATCGTAATAATTTTGCATCATGGAAGGAAAATGAACTTGTGAAGATGATGCCTTCACAATTACTAGAAATCTCACGATCTGATTATTATTGTTGGTGTTTGGATTCCTAAGAAATTCATCAATTTATTGATAGATTAAACCATGCTACTCTTTATTAGACAACATTTACTACTACTTATTCAATAATGTAATAGTATTACTTTTTATTATTACTACGTCTTTGAGTTGTTTTGGTTTTTGATATATAGTCCTTAATGTATGAAAAATATGAACATTTTGATCTTTCATTCTACTATCCATTTTTATTTGTCATGTTACACTTTTCAAAACTCGATTTAATTAGTTTTTAAAGTAAAATTAGATTACATTAGTTTAATATTTTTTTTTAGATATTCAAAAACTATACGAAAAGTTCTATAAATTGCAATTTTTTGCATATTAATATAATGAAAATATACATCGTAAAATGTTGGTTAAAGTTTTTATAGTTTGACTATAAAAAATGAAATCATGACAACTAATTTGTGGACGAAGGAAGTACTACTTTCCATTTATTTTTATTTGTCATGTTACGCTTTTCGAAAGTCAATTTGATACATTTTAAAATTAAATTACATTAATTCGATATGTTAAACAAAAAATTTAGTTATTCAAAAGGTATACTAAAAATACTATAAATTGTAATTTCTTACATATCAATATGATAAAAAAATACATTATAAAATATTAATAAAAAATCTTATAGTTTAACTCTAAAAAGATAGAAACAATGGATAGAGAAAGTAGAATTTTACAATTGCTCCGTATTAGTCTTTGTGAATACTTTTATTTCTATGCATTAAGCCATTAACAATTGTAGTTTAAATGCATTACTGCAATTTTTGATAAAGTAATTAATATTGAAAATATATAATTTGACAAACCTAGGAAAACTAAGTAATTAATATTCATTAGAATACTTTTTATATTGATTAATTAGTCTCTTCAATCATTATTATATAAAATATGCTTTTTGAAAATAAATCAATTTTTTTTTAAAATAGTAATCCAAATGCATTTTAATTTTTGAAGTCTAACATATTCGTAATGAAAGTCGACTTAAAAAAGACATTAAATAAGGGTACAAGGATAAAATTATTTAATTTCTTAATACAAATGCAACTAAAAACGTGACATATAAAAAAGAAACGAACGAATTAACAATTTTCTGTTAAAGTTGACAGACAAATTTAACTTTATATTAACATAAACTACTAAATTTAAAGTTAAAAGATCAATATAAGCACATTTTAGGTAAACACTACACTCAATTTGTCCTTAAATACTTGTCCATTTTTGAATTGACACACTTATTAAGAAAACAATACTTAACATGGTAATTATACTTTTTACCCCAATTAATTATGAACTCGGTGAAATAAAAATTTAAGTTTTTCTAAAAGTTCTACATTTTTTAAAGTAATTAATTAATGATTTGTCAAAATAAACAAGTAATTAGAGTCAATTAAAATAGGTAAGAGAGAGTATTTATTAAGTGGTATAAATCAAGGACAAAAATAATTGAACCTCTATACATTACTCCCTCTATTTTATATTAATTAAATTTTTGAAGTATTTTTTTATTTTTCAAATTAATTTAATTGATCAATCTTCAAGACTATTTTTAAAATATTCTTTCAATTTAACCTTTCACTGAAATTTAAATTTTCAATATGATGACTTCAATAAATTTGATAATAATTAATAAGAGTAAAAATAAAAAATTATATTCAATTTATGTTTTACTCTACTTTTTTTAAACGTATGAAAAATATCTTAAAAATTCAATTAATATGAAACCGAAAGAGTGAGACTTATTTTGACCATTTTCTCTCAAATATTCTAGAATAGCCCAATTGACCCCAAGCATTTTGACTACAACGTAGCGGCTTTCTGTTTTGGATTTTTAATTTAGTCCATATCTATTAATATTAATTATTAAGATGCAATCAATAAAAGTGAAATTTTTAATGCATTTGACTATTTACAAATTTTTGCTTAATTAGCACTCAAAAAAAAAAGTCAAGGCTTTGTCTTCTGTTACCTATATAAATACCTTGATATGTTCTCTCAATTATTCTCACATTTCATTCTTCTCTTTTCAATTTTTAATATTTCTTAAGCACTATTGTTGTTGTCATGGACCCTAGATATGAGATTTCTCAAACTCTCAGGTACTATAAACATGTCTTTTCACAAAATTTTACTAACTTGTTTTTGTCTTTCAAATGGATTTATATATAATTTTCTTTACTATCAGTGAATTTTAATCCGTGAAAAATAGATTGATTAAAGTTTTATTATATTATATGTATGATTTTCTTTACTATCAGTAAATTTTAATTTGCAAAAACAGATTGATTAAAATTTTATTATATTTAACTACACTGACCATGTGTACAAATATTTTTTTTATAAGTCATTACTTTAGGTCGTGAAACTTTTGGTGAAACTTTAGATTTAAATTTTTAACCTCGCTCGATAGTTAATGATCGGAGAGGTAGAAGGTTCCAGATCCACTAGTAAAAGCCAGTTTGGCTAAGTGGAACAGCTTTCTGTTTTGCATATTTAATTTAGTCAATATAGATATGTATTTATTATTAATTAAGATACAATCTTATAAAAATTAGATTTTTAATGTACTTGATAATTTACAAAATAATGCTTAATTAGCACTCCAAAAAAAATAAAATAGAGGCTTCATCTTCTGTTACCTATATAAATAAATACCTTGATGCCCTCTCAATTATTCTTATACATTTCATTCTTCTCAATTCAATTTTTATTATTGCTTAAGCACTACTTATAATGTCATGGACCATAGATAATGAGACTTGTCAAACTCTCAGGTACTATAAATATGTCTTTTCACAAAGTTATTTTACTAAAACGTATTTTTATTTCATTCATGATAGATATACTCTTTCGAATAGATTATTTTATTTATCTACGATTTTCGTCATTACAGGAAATGTGCAGCATGCTATAAGACGTTCAACACAATGGAGTCTCTAGTTGAACACATGAGGACATCATATCATTCAGTTCATGAACCTATGTGTTTGATTTGTGAAAAACACTGTCAATCTTTTGCAGCTTTGAGACAACACCTTATTGGTATATATATAAAATTCTAGCAAAAAGTCCTAATTAGTCAAATGACTTGTGTAACATAATTATACATTGCTAACAAATTTTTTTCTCTATTGTTTTTTATTTTAGGGCCATTACCAAAGGCAAATTGTGAGAAGATTTTCAAGGAACTAGGATGTAACATTTGTTTGTCACTCTTTGCTAGTCGTAATGAACTATGGGCTCACAAAGAATCATGTCCATTGTCACGCTCAAATAATGTATGTTTATTCAAACTCCACAACTCATCTATTTGATCGTACATTCTATTTTTCTCAGATCCTTATAGTTGTGTTAATTTAATTTTTAGGGTTTTCTCCATCGTGGGCTTCGAAATGAATTAAGGATTGACAATATGCAACGAAAAGTTGTTGCTATTTCTTGTAAAATAGTAGGTGGTGGCACCGATGGCTCTATTGACCTTTGTGCTAGGGTATGTCTAATTGATGAACATGAAAGAATCCTCTTTGATTCCTACGTCGAACCAATTAGGCCAATCACTAACTACAGGTAATATTAATGTACTAAAGTTTTTTTTTATTAATAAATTGATATAGACGAATTGAATAATAAAGTGAATGTTTAGGTATGAAACATCGGGGGTAAGTCCTCTACACATGAGGGATGCAATGCCAATAAACCAAGTAACAGGAAAAATTCAATATTATATTTGTAACGGGGAACTTCTTTGGCAAATTCATGCTGGAAGTGGAAGGGCTAGGATCCTTGTTGGTCACGATTTGGATCGTCTTTTTAAATGCTTAGGACTCCAATACCCAGCAGTAATGATAAGGTACGTGATAACTGACAACGATCAATAACCTGATAAATTATTGTTTTGACTTTTCTTCAATTTTCTTTTTTAAAATTTGTATGAAGGGATACTGCAAAATATCCTCCACTGATGGACACAAACAAGAATAGCAATTCACTCAAGTACTTGACCAAAACTTTTCTTGGGTACGTATGTATGTACGTAAGTACTTTGAATTGTTAATTATTGTTAGATGGAAAACTTTAATTTCAAAAATTAAATTAAAATTATGTTGTGATGAATAGGTATGAGATTCAGACAAGAGTTCAAGATCCATATGATGATTGTGTTGCAACAATGAGGTTGTACATGAAAATGAAATCACAAGCTCATAAAAGGGAGGAGTGGCCACTTGTTATTGACCCAAAAACTTGTAATATTTTTGGGTCATGTAAGCAAAGTGAATTTGAGAAGATGACACCTGCACAATTGTTGGAAATCTCAAGGTCTAATTATTATTGTTGGTGTTTGGATTCCTACATAAATTGATATAGAGGGACGGAAAAAAAAAACTCTATTAGACAATGTTTTACTATTTATTTATGCAATAATGTAATAGTTGTTCTATTTACTATTACTATTTTTTAGTAAACATGTACTCTTCTTTATTTGGTGACATGAGATTCAATGATGATGTTACAATTTTATTTGGTATTATGTATATTTTAGACATGATAAGAGTCAAAACATACGTTTATCAAAGATGTGTAAATGCGTCCTCTCCTCATGTATCCCACTTGAGATATATTGAGTCTACTCATTTGTTAAGTAAATATATATATGTATATATATATATATTATAAAGGAGAATTGAATCAACCTCACCACTTATCAGTAATCTTTCTCTAGTTGTTGTGGATGAATGCTCTCTATTCATTGTGTGATTTGGAGATGGGAGTGGTGTGAGGATTTTGTGAAGTGCTTAGTGTGTCGTGTGAGTGGAGTGCATGTATGTGCGTGTCTTGGTGAATTTTTAGTTAATTTTTAACTACACACCAATATTTTACGCGAATTCTATTATTTCTCTGAACTTTTTATTTTTAATAACTTTTAACCCTTAAACGCTGACATGTCCAAGAAAGTGAATACACCTCTTTAAGGCGCGTAAAGATGTATCTAAAACGTATTTTTTGTGTTTTGGAATCCACGTGTAAGTCCAAATCAGCCTAAAATAAGTTTTCCAATTACAACTTGCATTTCTAAGCCCCTTTTCTCCCACAAATCTTTCATCTTCTTCCTTTCTTTTGCCATTTTAAAAGCTTGAAGCTTGGGAACAATTTCAAAGCTTCAATGGTAACTTTTATTTCAAAATCTTGAACCTTTAGGATTTCTAATCTTCTCTAATTTTTTTCGCTATTAGATTCAAGGTTCTAATTTGTTTTCCTCACTAATAAATATAAAATTGCAAGGTCAACTAGGAGCTTGAAATTTCTTCTCCATATCAATGTCCAAAAATAAGTTATTTCCCTCTTCAATTCATAAATATAAAACTATACGTACGTACACTCATTCTTTTCACCTTCCTCCAGCAAGCATAATCATGAAACATTTTTTTCGCTCACCATTACAGTTGACCTTCAAGATTTAGTAAATATCAATTTTTAAGATCTAATTTTTCATTCAAAAATCGATTTTATTTATTTTTAAAAAATTACATCACATGTTACATAGCATTGTTAAAATTATCAGGTGCAGAACAATTAATCTTGAAGAAGAAGAAGAAAGGTTGATACTCCATTCAAGAGTAAACGTGTGGTTATGTTTGGAATTGAGAATTTAACCTAATTATAAAAAATAAGTTAAAAGAAGTGGAGTCTATTGTATCTGTATCTGAAATAAATAAGAAAATAAATATTAAACAAAATGGGCCTACCTAGCGCTTGTATTCAAACATATGTGTATATCTGGGTATGGCAAAAGTTGAGCATTTAAGGGTTATAAAATATCAGAAATAAAAACTTCAGAAAGGTAATAAGACTCCCGTAAAATTTAAGTGTGTAGCTGAGAATTGACTAATAGGTTGAGGGGTTATTTGGCCATTTTCTCTAATAAGTAATAATAAAATATTATCAAAATATCAAATATAAGAAAATCAAAGTACATATTTTTTGTAATTTTTTTTCTTGAAAATCAAATTAAAGAATCATCTAAAAATGATTATATATTTTTTGTGATTTTCGGAGAGGAAAACTGAGAGTGGAATGAGTGTATGTATATGTGCAAGTCATGAGTGTCGACAAAAGTTTGTTACGAAATTAATAAAGGACTAAAGATTATTGACTTTCTATACATTTTATCATTTTATAATAATTAATAATAAAATGCTAACAAAATATTAGATATAAGAAATTCAAAGAACATATTAATTTTTTGTACTTCTTTTTTTCTTGAAAAAATTCAAAACAAAACAGTGTTATCTAGAAATGACTATATATAGTTTTTGTGGTCTTTGGAGAGGAAAAAATGTGAGCGAAGTGAGTGTATATATGTATGTATGTGCGTGTTTTGTTGAGAATATTGTTGGTTAGACAAAAGTTTATCATGAAAGATTATTGATTCTCTCTAGATTTTTTTTTTTATACTAATAAAGTGCTGACTACATATTAGATAGAAGAAAGTTAAAAGAATACACTACTAGAAAACATGTTTGTATCAATAATTATTTAATAATAATTAAATATGTGTTGCAATAGATACTCATTCGCAACGATTATAACCTTTGCAATAGAAAATTGGACCTATTGAAACACTTTGAGAATTAAATTGTTGCATTAGTACTGCAATCGTTGTCATAGTATCTTTATATTGCAACGGTTCGTACAAACTCTCGCCTTAGGTACTCTATGGCAACAGTTTCCTCAATTATTTTCCTCCACTTATTTCACTACAGCCGCCAAAAGAGTTTTTTTAAAAAAAATTAATTGTAAAATTAAAATAAAAGAACCTCATTTTTAATCTAAACCTCTTTCTCTCTTCTGGCAAAGACGAGAGAACAACAACACCAGTAGCCGGCGATATTCCTAACGCCTCCCTCTATTCTTTTCTCTTTTCCAGCAGCTTCAGCGATGACCATAGTAGCACAGAGATGGTCAGCGTCTGGTCTTCTCTTTTTCATTCTCCGATCAGTGAGCTACGAGAAAGCAGCTCCGACGCTGCCACCTTCTCCTCCAGGAGGCAATTTCTATGAGACATGACTATCGATATTTCTATCCTAATTTTTGGCCCGAGTTGAATTTGGTAGTCAAAGTTTTGCATTTTAAACTATTTTAGAAGTAGAATGAAAAATTCCCCCTTTAGCAAGTATATTTTTTTTTCCAAGTATATTTTCTTTCATGGTCTTTTTTGTTTGTTTGTGGTGGTTTAGATTTGAAGAAAGTTGCATCAATGATTGAAGGTGGAGCATATACAAGTGAAGTGCAGAAGATATACAGGGTTATGAGATTGACCATGAAACTCAGGAGCAAACTAAAGGCTTCAGTACTTTCTACTTTTTTGGCCTAATTTTGTGAACTTTAATGAATGTCAATTCTTGAACATTCTAGGATTATTTTTATGTTTAGGCTTAATTTTTGTGAACATCAATGTATGTTAACTCTTGAATTGTAAATCAAGATCATGTGTACTTATCTTTAATATATGGATGCGACTAGTTGAACTACATATTGGTTTAATATTTTCGATCATTATATTATAGTATACCATTTAAAAACTCTAATGCAATAGCTTAATAACATTGTTGCAATAGTTTAGAAGAATCGTTGTAATAGAGTAGATCGAGTTGTATAATAAAGTTGTTGCTATAGGTCTTTTGCAACGGTTCGCAACTGTTGCAGCAACCATAGAAAAGTGTCGTCCTAGACTAAAGAATAATTGTTGTTATAGATAGTGTGTTGCAACAGTTTACAAGTGTTGCTTTAAAACCGTTACTATAGAAACAGGCTTATATGCAATACACCGATTTCCATTGTCATAATGCAATTACAATACTTTTTGAGTTTATGGAAATAATTATTCTTTTGTTGCAATAAACCTATTTTCTAGTCGTGATATATTTTTTGTAAAAGAATTTTCCTTGAATAGAAAATAAAAATATTATCTAAAAATAATAATTATTTTTTGTGTTTTTTGGGGAGGAAAATTGAGTGAAGTGAGTGTATATATGTGTGTAAGATGAGTGTCTTGGTGAGAATATTGAAAATAAGACAAGGTTGTCATACAATGGGTAAGAGGAAATCTTTGTCAAGTGGCAAAAAATCATTGACTCTATCTTGATTTTATCTTTTAAAAGTAATATAAAAAAATGAAACTTATTTGTCGATCTTATTTGTGCTTATTTTCTCAATAATTATTATTTAGATATATTAAACATTATAATAATGTGGTCCAATTCTTTAGTTGTTTCAAATAGGTGATATTTATTACTGTTAATTAGAATGTCATATAAATTGCTAAAAACTAAATTATAAGACTAATAATAGTACTTAATCGTAATTAACAAACATATTTAAGAAAATATAATATTTATCTAGACTACATAAAAAAACTATATAGATAAATCAATTTGTATCACATGGTGGAGGCCGTATACAACTTTTATACGCAAGTATCCCCACCCTTTTTCTCCTTTAAATAGGAGGATCCTTCGTGAAATCATCACCATATCTCTTCCCTTTTAATTTTTTTTATTAATAATAAAGTTAGATTTTCCTTTTTAATGAATTAAAAAATATTTTGCATTATATTATTCGGTTTTGGTTTTTGATTTTTGGTTTTGAAGAAGTGTAACCGAATCCAAATAAAAAATTTGGTTTGGTTTTTCTTTTTTTGGTTTGAATTTTTTCGATTTGGTTAATTGATTATGTCAATAATTAGAAACATAACAAACTTATATTTGCAATTTTAAAAAATAATATATATATATATATATATATATATATATATATATATATATATATATATATATATATATATATATATATCACAAGTAGAACGTAAACACAATACTTAAAATTATTCGATTATAAATGTCCAAACATAAAAAAAATAAACACACACATACACATGCACACACACGCACGTCCACGCACGCACGCACGCGTACCCACACACACAAACACGCGCACGCGAACACACACACAAAATTATAAATCCAAAATCAAATCAAGAATCCAAAAAATCAATCCAAATAAAAACTTCATTTGATTTGATTTGATTTTTCGATTTAATCCAAATAGTACAAATCCTTGTTCTAGGATAGAATATTACTATCAAATATTGAGAAAAAAATCAAAATGATCATTAATGTATAAATTGAAAGATAAACTGTTTTAGTCCTTCATATATACTTATACTACTTTATAAATATATAGTTCTTATATTAGGTAAAATATGATATTTTGTTTTTTAACAATTAACCCTCAATATATTAGAGATTATTCTGATCATTTTCTCATAAAAATTCTAAAATAGCCCAGTTATGGGCCTCAAGCATTTTTTCTACAACAACTTTTCATTTTACATATTTAGTCCATCTCAATATATATATATATTTATTATTTAATTTACAATCTTTTAATAATACTAGATAAGTACTGTCCGTGCAAAGTACGATCTTAATATTTAAAAAAATTATTAAGTATAATTTAGCAATAATTAGTTCCTTATAAATCATCATGATCTAAAATTATAATTTGCAAATAACAATAAATTCTTTAAGAGAGAATACATATGGATTTGCTCAACACATTAGTAATGTATAATTCCATATGTATGTGCTGATTTTAACAAAGAAACACAAAAAATTAAACAATCTTGTAACATGTACACTTAAATGAATAAGCATTGCTCCCTTGTAGACATTATTTTGAGGAAGAAAATATCTTCAAGAAAATATATAACATGAAATCATTGATAAATGAAAGAGGACTCATTATTAACTCTTATGTAGATTTTATCTTTTTATAACAACTAATAATATAATACTAACTAAATATTAAATATAAGAAAATCAAAGAACATATCTTTTGTAGTTATTTTTTCTTGAAAATCCAAAACAAAAATGTTATCGAAAATAAGTATATCTTTTTTGTGGTTTTTGGAGAGGAAAAAAAGAGAGCGGCCGAGTGAGTCATACGCTCTTGGACACCCAAACTCTTGATGAGCGATATCTACCTTCACCTTATTTTGCTCTGCTTAGCCTCTCAGACACCCAAACTCTTGATGAGCGGTATCTACCTTCACCTTATTCTGCTCTGCTTAGCCTCTCGGACACCCAAACTCTTGATGAGCGGTATCTACCTTCACCTTATTCTGCTCTGCTTAGCCTCTCGGACACCCAAACTCTTGATGAGCTGTATCTACCTTCACCTTATTCTGCTCTCTCGGACACCCAAACTCTTGATGAGCGGTATCTACCTTCACCTTATTCTGCTCTGCTTAGCCTCTCAGACACCCAAACTCTTGATGAGCGGTATCTACCTTCACCTTATTCTGCTCTGCTTAGCCTCTCGGACACTCAAACTCTTGATGAGCGGTATCTACCTTCACCTTATTCTGCTCTGCTTAGCCTCTCAGACACCCAAACTCTTGATGATCAGCGGTATCTACCTTCACCTTATTCTGCTCTGCTTAGCCTCTCGGACACCCAAACTCTTGATGAGCGGTATCTACCTTCACCTTATTCTGCTCTCCTTAGCCTCTCGCTTGAGTGTAAGTGCATTTAGATAATTACAGTTAGTAGCTTCTTCAGCAATTCAATCACTAGAGTGAAGGGATGTAATAGGCAGAAAGGAGTGCAAGTCATGAGTGTTTTAGTGAGAATATTATAAATTAGACAAAAGTTTGTCACGAAATGAATAAAATGAAATTTTTGATAAGTGACAAAAGATTATTCACTCCATGTAGATTTTATCTTTTTATAATAATAATTAATAAAATACTAACCAAATATTAGATATAAGAAAGTCGAAGATCATATTTTTTGTAAATATTTTTCTTTGAAAATGAAACAAAAATATTATCTAAAAATAATTATATTATTTTATTTTATTGTGATTTTGAAGAGGAAAAAAGTGAGTGCAGTGAGTGTGTGCATGTGTGCAAGGTGAGTGTCTTGGTGAAGATACTGTAGATAAGATAAAAAAATTGTTTCGAAATAAATAAGATAAAATCTTTATCAAACGATAAAAGATCATTGACCGTCATTTGATTTTATCTTTTTAAAATAATAAAATACTAAATATATATTAATATAAAAAATTCAGATTTATTTATCGATATAATTTTGTGTCATACCATTTCTCTATAATTATTATTTAGTTATTTTAAACATTGTTGAACTTGTCAAATATGCAATAAAAAAAATTTATCAGAGGCTTCACTCCAAATCAGTAAAGGGCATATATACTTTAGTTTTTGAATGACATAGACATAAATATTCCGAAAATATAGTGAAGAATTTACATATCATTATAATTGTTTTTTAAGATATATTTATTCTTTTTCCCTTTTATTATACCTATATAAATATCTTGATAGCCTCTCAACTATCTAACCTTTCATTCATCTCTATTCACTTTTAATATTTCTTAAGCACTACTATCATTATCTCGTTTTTGTACCTTCTACAATTATTTATGCCATACATGTTTGCGATATTTTTTCAAATAAATTTGAATTATATGATATTCATTTTTTTCATTTTCATAAATTTTAATCTGTAAAAACGGATTAATATATACAAATGACTAGATTGTATATATTTATACATTCTATCAGTTTATTTTTTGATTTTGGAAGTATTTTGAGGTGTTATGAATCTCTTCCTTGTCACCTATATTTGAGTATGAGTGCAAGGTGAGTGTCTTCGTAAATATATTATAGGTAAAATAAATGTTTGTCAAGAAATGAATAAAATGAATAAGATTATTGACCCTCTCTAGATTTTTTAAAAAAAAATAATAATTAGTAATAAAATACTAACTAATTATTAACTACAAGAATATGAAAAGAATGAATATATATATATATATATATATATGTATATATATATATTAATTTTATTTTAAGACGAGGATAAAATTAAATAATAAATCAAAATTGAGAGGTATTTATCCCAATTCCCTTTTTCATGTAAGGCAAAATCTCTTCTCCAGTATTTATGTATTTGGATTCTTTGCTCAGCGCTATGTATTAGTACAACTCTTCTCCTCATTTGGGCAGTTCAGCTTTAGCCGATCACTTCTGGTATGGTCCTAATGTCGCCTCTACTGTTGTTTTGATTTAGTAATTATTTACTTTTCTACAGTTGCATCTGCAATTTCGAATTTTTGAAGACTCTCAGCATTGCGTTTCCTTTAATTTTTGTTTTTGATCTCCATTAAAGGATTCACTTGTGTTTTCAAATGGCTGTAAAATGAATTTTTTGTTCTTCCGTTGAAATGTGTGTGTTTTGCATATTTTTGAAGTAATTTTTGCCTATTCTTGTTCATTCTTCTGATTTTGAGTGCTAGACCTTGCAGAAATTATCTGCCGTTGAAGTATTTTTCACCAGTAAGTTATCTGCCATTATTACTTATAATACTGGAATTCGGTATAATTATTAGTGTTTCAATGGTGATTCAAGTTGCTAGTTATGCTAAATAATGGAGAGAAGAAAGATATTAGGCTAAAAAGTGTATTGGTTTCGGGGATCATTTGGGATGAGTTAGGGTTTGGCTCTTAATGAGGCGTTTCTGTTGCCTTTTCCTTTAATAAACTTATCGTCATCTGTTTTCTGCAAATTGTAACTGATTAAGCTCTTGTTTTTATATTGAATATATGCTACATTTTAGATAAGGTGATTATGCATATGCTACATGTGTTGTCCTTCATTTACTGATGGATTACTTGCAAAAGTTATGCTGGAAAGTGGGATTGAAGTTATATTATTCAGGAATTGAATTCTTCATCAACGAGTATTAGATCATTTCCTCATTTTTCCCACTTAGGGCTATATATGATAAGATTTCCATTGATACATACCTGGGTGATTTTTCCTGTTTCATTTACTCGATAAGGTTAGTCACTGTTTACATCCCTACTCTTTCGAAATAGGGCGAAACGTCGCGGCAACTCGAAAATTATTAATTGTTTCAATTTTAACAAAATTTTAAGAAATAAACAAGTTTTGAAAAGAGAGTCGCCACCTAATTTTAGGAAAACTAGAAAACCGATTATTAATCTACGAAACCAATTCGATTCTAGGTAAGGGGTTCTAGTTATTCCGAAGGGAAGGGGTTAGGCACCCTTCGGAATCCACAAATGTGGTTCCCGACTGAATTCATTTATTTTTTCAAATTGAGGAAAAATATAAAATAAACACATATAAAAAACAAACAATATGCACAATAAAACAATAATTATCGGCCTAAGGTTTGCCTAACGTCAATTTACATAATAATGAAATAAAATATAATTCGAGGTTTTTCAAATGGCTTCAAGGAAGCAAGTTTGGGTACCTGTAAACACTTAGTAAAAGAGTTAGTACCAAATAAATAAAATGAATAACTCAAATAATAACTAAAAATAAAAATCCGTCTTATTAACGTGGGAGGCCTTGGAAATTGACGGTTATTTCTTCATCGGCCATTTAACAATTTTAACAAACAATTTATATGAACTTAAACTAAAAATTTTCGTCTTTTAAAATGGGAAGGCCTCTAAACCCGACGGATAGATTTTTCATTGGCCCTTTAACAAATATATTTAATATAACCTGAACATCAACAAAACATAACAAACTTATCCCAAGAGAATAGGGAAAACAACAACCAAACTAAAACAACATAATAATAAAATGGAAATAACAATAACGTAATATATGAAAATTAAAAATAACATTAAAATAGAATAATAACAAAACCCTGAAAAGCTAAGATAGCAAATAGTTGACTAACAATTTTAAAATAATAATAATAATAAATAAATAAACATCAAACCGTAAAATAATACTAATATTAAAACTACAATAAACACAAATATTAATTGACTTTTAGAACTACATTAAACTAAAAAAAACAAAACAAGCTACATATAATAAACAGAAAACATAAAAGAACTGGAATTAAATAAAACAAGGCTAAGAAAAAATTTTACCTGGTTCTGGGCGGCGAACCGGAACTACGAGTTTGAAGGCAACGACTCCACCTCCTCAACTCGAAAAAACACAAAAACACTTTAAAAATTTTGAACTATGGGAACCAAGAATTCTCAAAAATTTATGAGTATTCTTTTGTTTTCCCTTCCAAATCCTCCCCTAAAAATAGTGAATGAAGTGGACTTATATAGAATCCCAAAAATCCTCAAAAATGATGAAATGCCGATGTGAGATTATTGCAAAATTGAAAAATTGTTTGAGAGACAATGTGGGAAAGACAATTTTTTTTTTTTTTTGTATTTGACTCAAAATGTATGAATTTTAAAATCATTGGATCAAAATTTGCTATTAAATAAATAAAGCTTCAAAATCACGAATTTTAAAAATGTTAGGCCAAAATTGGGTGTCAATAGTCACACTTGTTCATTTGACTTTAGCTTGGATGAATTAGTATGGCATGTGTCGTATAAAATAAGTACTTAACTGTAGTGTTTCAAGTAAGACGGCAGCATATGATACTTATGCGCCAGCTACTACTGGACAACGTGAAATATGGGTACTATAGCATTTATGTTTGTCCATCTGTGAGAAACAGGATATAGTTTGTAAGCAATATTTGTCCCAGATCTCTTCCATAGTAATCTTAAATCTCGAAATCTGTTTAATACATCATTGTGCCCTCTTCTATGCTAAAAATCATGACTTGCTTAACTGGATGGTGACTTGAGTCTTGCTTAAACTCTTCCCCCTCTTATGGTCTTGCCAGATGCTTACTTCCTGCAAAAATGTCAGTGGAAGCACCTAGAGATCTCAAAACATTGCCAAAAGCTGGGAAGCTCACTAATATCTCCAGAAATGGGAATACTTCGGAGAAACAGGTTGAGAATATTGATGAAAATCATGAAGAAAAGGAAAGAGAAAATCCCATCTTACTAGTAGAACCTATCCATAATGAAGATTGCAAGGTAAATTCTGGGGTGGAGGTGGGAACTTCAGAAGTAGAATACATTGAATCTGAGAATTTGGAGGATGTGGAAGACGTAGATATGAGCCTGAAGGTATTATAATCTGGAGATATCATATCGTTTCTCTGTTGTTTTGGGTTTCTTATATCAGTTGAATAAGTCTATTCTCAATGTTTTGTATATATCCTACCATTTTATAGACAATGTTGGCGGGCTGGAATCCAAGGTCTGGATTTTGGTGTGTGAGGCACTCAATGATGTGCGGAGGTTGTGCAAGTTTCACAGAGAAGCAACGCTTGATATTTTGTGAGTCTTATTTTTAAATTCAGATATATCCATTGGTTTCAACAGATCTATGTTATGCGTTCTCTGTTTCCTGGTTGTATTAATTTTGTATACTTTACATAAGCAGGGTAAATGTAATCTCGCTTGTTGTGAAATCCTTGAAGAGTCCTAGAAGTGCTGTATGTAAGACCGCTATCATGACTTCAGCTGACATTTTCAAAGCATACTGTGACAGCGTTGTTGACTTAATAGATCCACTGGTAAGCTTAGATTTTAACTGACCTTGAACTGCATGCACATGCAATTTAGTTTTCTGAGCCATTATTTTAAATCCTTGTGCTTATAAAGTGACTCTCATGTGCTTAGCTTGTTCAACTTCTGCTGAAATCTTCACAAGACAAGCGATTTGTTTGTGAGGCAGCTGAGAAAGCTCTGATATCCATGACGACATGGGTTTCTCCAGTTCTATTGTTAGCTAAGCTGCAACCTTATCTTAAAAACAAAAATCCTCGAATTCGAGCTAAGGCTTCAATGTGCATTTCTTGAAGTGCACCACATCTGGTTAGAGTTCTGAACTACCAATTTCTTTCTGATATTCATTTTGACTGATGACTGATGACTGATGAAGCTTCAGCTACAAGTTTGATAATTAATCACGTGATTCATTTTGTAACCTTTTCGTTCATTTATCTGCTAACTGAGATCTTATCATACTTAGTTTTATAGACCACATCTATATCCTAGAATGAGCTAGAGAAAGAAATTTATTTTAAAAGTACTTAATACTGTATTATTAACATAATATTGTCAGTGATCTTAATCTACTATACCTATTTAAACATATCCAAAGGAGTTTAATGCCGGCGTGACCATCATATTTTGATGATTATCTCTGCATTGTTTAAAATGAAGTTCTACCAAAATCTTAATAAAGTATCAGAAGTCACAGTAAAACTGTTAATGGAACTTTAAAGTACTCCCTTTGTCCCTAATTATTTGGCTACTTTTGAATTGGCACACCTTTTAGGAAAACAACGATTGATATAGTGAGTTTACCATTTTATCCCTAATAATTATGAAGTGGATCAATTAAAAATTGTTGATTTTTCAAGAAGTTCTATCTTTTTCAACGGAATTAATTGAGGGTATAATTAGGTTTAAAAAAATTGTCCCTTGATTTGTTAAAATTGACAAGTAAAAGATGAAATTGGATAAGTAATTAGGGACTGAGGGAGTATTTACTTTGTCATGCATGATCATAGTACTTGCAAAACAAATAAAAGAGGAATAAAATGTTTGTCCTGATTCAAGTTTTGAATAGACAAAGTCTTATGGCCATTTACATCCTTGATGTTCAGTAGTATATGAGATTGTCTCTAATGGACTTGCACGATTGGCAGGGATCTGATGGAATCAAAGCATATGGGATTGAAAAGCTGATCCAACTCGCCACATCTCAGCTCAGTGACAAACTCCCTGAATCAAGGGAGGCTGCTCGTGATCAATTGTTAGGTCTGCAAAATGTCTACGAGAAAAAACTTGATATGATGCCAATAGACGTGAGTGAAAACCCCCAAATAAATTCCTGGGAGCATTTCTGTCAATCGAAGCTCTCGCAGCTGTTCTTCGTGTGACAAATGTCGCCCGGTAGTATCTTGTTTTGGTTCGTGTAGTTTATGCAAAGTATCGAGTTCTAGTGAGCATGTCTTGACTTTATTCTTTATATACCTGTAAATACCATCAAAGGCGTGAGGTGCTTGAAGGCACAGTTAAATCATGTACTGTAGCTATAAAAACCTACAGTGTCATGATTACACGGTTTATATTACATTGCATAGTGATAATCCACTGGCGGATGCATCCTACCAAATATAGTTGTAATTTTGGTAACTTCTGTTTGTTTGCCATATCAATGACGAACAATTCATCGTATCAAATTCGACGAGATTTGTTTCGTTGTGCCCAAGGGTGTTAGCTACCAGTTTGTTCCTCCGGAGTTACATCTGCTGCTCAATTTGATTGGCTGGTGAGTCATCAGATGCACTTTCATTTTCTCTTTTCATGTAAAAAATCTTCTGCTTGTTGCAAGACCTTTCGTTGTCCACTGTGGGTTGGTCAACTTCTTTAGATGTAAAACTACAAATAGGTATGTTCAGAGAACAATCTCTTTTCGAAAAAAGCTAATTGGCCTAACCCATTACATTTCTATAAAGACGTTGAATGTAGGCTTCCTTGGTCTTTTACTTTCCAAAATAAATGACCTAATTTGGAGAAATGATAGCAATATGATAAATAGATAAGTTTCTGCTGTCTGCGCCTTTATGAATACTTTAATGTTGTACAACAACTACTATGTTTGTATGTTCTCCACCAACTCCACAAGTGCTATAAACTTAAACCCCACGAAACATGTGCCTCCAGTTTATGCCCATCTGAAGTAGGCCTCTTCTCCATAAAACCAGAACCATACATTCTACTACTTGCAATCTTTTAAGTATATTCATACTCCATTTCTCTTCAACCCGAGGAAATAACCTCTTGATACTGCTTTTTGTTTGTCATGATCTTGACATAATTGTTATTTCAATGATGGAGCAAAAGTTGAGATGAAAACTATGTGTTAGACATAGCCAATCAGATTGTAATCATGATAATAGCGATATCAATGATATTGCTCTTTGTTGGGATCGGAGTTCTGATCCTGATTCACATCTGTATCGTTGGGAGAGCATACAGACGAGGAATCGGAACTACTAACATAGTAGAAAGAGGCAGCTTAGCTAGCAACAGCATGTCCCATGAGGATATAGAAAAGCTTCCTTCCTATGCCTTTCAGTCCAAAGATAAAGGAACCAGTCCAATGGAATGTGCTGTTTGTTTGGATAATCTCAAAGTAGGTGAAAAGTGCAGGTTGTTGCCCCTTTGCAATCACAGTTTTCATGCTGAATGCATAGACTTATGGCTCTTGAAAACATCCATTTGTCCAATATGCAGATCTACTGCTGATTTTCTAAAAGGTGGATCCATATCTGGTGGAGAAAGTAGCCGTTACAGTGAAAGTGGAAGGCAGGAATTAAACGCGGAAACTGCTGAATTAGCAATGATATTGGTACCAGAGAGTGGCACTCTTATCAACAGCTTAAGCTTTGAGACGAGAACAAGTCAGAGTACTGCCCAAGACAGTGAGCAATTGAGTGGAATTGGTCAAATAGATGACCAAATTACTAGTGAAGTTAATGTGAACATTAGTGAGAATTCTACTGAGTTGAGAGTAATTACCCAAACTATAGAAAGTATAAATTTGGTCCATGAAGAAATACAGCAATAAAGAAACACCCAAACAGCTCAATTAAGCTAATTAATTAGCTGATCAGAGTTGACAATCATTATATAGGTATGTTGCTTAATTTACCAAGAAAATATTCTTTGAATGTAAAACTAATATAAATATATTCTTCTTTTTTTTTATTTATATAAAAAGGTTTGTTGTTAATTGTTTGCAATCGAGGCACCATATACATGTACCTCTGTAAAGGAAGATTCCTTTTTCTTTTCTCAAAGATAATTCATTTTTTTTGGTGTTTGACGATTTAAACCCATAACCTAGCTAGCTAATTATAATTTTAGTTAGGGGTGTCAAATGGATAGGTTGGGTTGAAATTTGAGAAATTAAAATGGGTTGAAATAAAAATCGAATTGGGTCTTGATCCGTCTAAGTTTACTTTTGACTCAAATGAGTTGGGTCAAATAGCTAAAAAAGGGGTTGGGTTTTGACCCAATTAATCTTAATAATTTTAACATAGTGATACTTAACTTTTATAATGACAATTCGAATTTCCGCTCAAGATCTTTTTTTTATAAAAAGTAACGAATTGATAAAATAAATCCTAAAAATGCTAAATAAATAATAATTCATACCTTTAACGAGCATATCTTAGTAAAATTGGGCTCAATTAAGGATTCTCTTAAATGGGTTAGGCCTGAATGGGTTGAGATTAAACCCGATTCTAATTATTTTGAGCCCAATTCTTAAAATTATGAACGGATTAGGCGGATTATTTATGTTTAAGTTTATTTTTGACACTTCTAATTTTAGCTATGCACTCACGTAAATAAATAATTAACTTTTATTCAAGCTCTTATAAATGCACTTCACTAATTATTCATAAATATTTGACGATAAATTCAATTATTTATAATTCTTACTAATATATGTAGTAAGGCCAATTTAGAATTAGTATTTTGTCAAAGATATTAACATCGAATAGCCACAACAAAAAGTATTTTATCAAAGATATTAACATCGAATAGCCACAACTTTTTGTTTGTCAATAAGCTGCAATTACTTTCCTACTCAAAAAAAGTTACCGTCATTGATTTGTTTTAAAGAAAAATAGAATTATATTAATGAAAATAATAATAACAACAATTGTTTATCCCTTTATATATTGTATCTTTTTAAAAAACCTTAACAAAGTATTGTAATGAAAAATAAAAAGGAATTTTTACATATAATAAACATAAAAATTGTATTTGTATGTTATAGATATAATTTGTGTAATTAAGCTTCATATAAAAAAAAATTGTTCGTTATGGAGCTTTTGATTTGTATAATTCGCTAGAAACATCCAGTTTTATGCAAATTGTTCAGTTTTTTATATATTCATTTATACATTGTAATTTATTTAATGAGATCTATATTGTATAATTATAAGTGTTTAGGACAAAATATATATTTTGTATATACTTTTCTTTCGTATAAATACAAATACACTTTATACATTTGTATACCAAAAATGACTAATTGTATACCGATCCAGATGACAAAAAATGAAATACTTGTTGTGAAAAATAAAATAAACTATGACTGTAACATTTAATTTGAATTAATTTTTTATTTTTTAATACAATTTTCACAATTTTGTCTGCTGTCCATATTTTCATGATTATATAATGATTATATTTATTTCTCTTTCCTCTCATGAAAAGGAGAAAATATATTTAACAAAACCATAAGCGCAAAAAAAGCAATAAAAATGTAAAGTAAAATAAACATAATTTTTAATGAATATATCAAACACAAAACTTCCATAATTATATGATACACCAATGATATGTATTCATTATGCAAAAATAGTTTCATGATAGTTGAAAATTCTACAACTTTATTTTTTAACAGGCTATTAAATTAGAAGTACTGATTTTAACAAAATATAATATATGAAAATATGATATGAGATTTGCATATACTACGGATTAGAGAATGCAATAAAGAAATTAAAAATTTGTTCCCACCAAATTTAAGTTGGGTAGACATAAACTATCCCCTCCGTCCATTTTAATTTTGGCAAATTTGAAAATTGCAACATGACCTTTTTATTACACTATTTATATTAAACATTATGTTTAGTATTAATTGATGTTTTAATATTAAATCTTTTGTTAACCCATCCATTTAGTCACATGAGATACCAATTTGCTACACCAATTCTTTTATGTTCATCACCACCACCGAAATATTCACAGTATTTAATTACTATTAATAGAGTTGTTCATGATTATGGTTAACAATTAAATTAAATTACAATTCAAACTAAATTGATTTTAAAAAATTAATATTTGATTTAGTTTGTTTAAATTTGATTTTTAAATTTTGGAAATAAATACTATTTGGTTTAGTTTTGATTTTATTAAAAAACAATCGCAAAAATAATCAAACTGAACCGATAAATTAGGTATATAAATATATTATTCATAAATAGATTATAAATATTTTGTTAAATTTTAATTAACTTAAGTCTTTAACTTTATCATTTTCTCAAGCACAAGACTTTAGCCCAAGTCCAATATTTTAGCTCAAGTATAACAATCTAAATTCAAGTCCATCAAATTTCATTTTAGTCTTTACCTACTGTACTTCACATACGATAGTCACATTTTTTCTTAAATGAATCATTTAGTTCGTGTAATGATAACTCTAATATTGCTTAATTGCTTTACTAAATCGACATTAGCTTTTCTGTAGGTTGTTCATGTACTTGGTGTTTGTGTCTATTGAGATATGTATGGCCTCAAAGAAATTATTACTTGCAAACCGAATGAATCAGAAAAGTTGAACCAAATCGAACCAAACCAATGATTTTTTTTGTTTGGTTTTAAAAATTTTAAAAACATACTAAATTGATTTGGTTTTGATTTTAATCAATAACCATTCTAAATCGAACCACAAATATCCCTGGCTATTATCATACACTACTTTTTTTAACTCAACAACTTATATAAGCACAGTTAAAAGATTATACTCCATATGTCCCTAATTTCTTGTCCACTTTTGAATTGATACATTTATATATTAAGAAAACAATTATTAATATAATGAATTTATCATTTTATCCTTATTAATTATGAAGTTGATCAATTTAAAATTTAAGATTTTCAAAAGTTTTACTTTTTTTTCGAAGTAATTAATTGAGATTGTAATAAGTAATTTTTTTTTAATCTTTTCTTGATTTGTCAAAATAAACAAGTAATTAAAAATGACTATTAAAAAAAAGTGAACGACTAGACAGAGTAGACATTATGAATAATTTTTAGAAAGTCTAATTGTTTATAAGTATTTATGATAGTCTCATAGACAAGATATATTTTAGAACAAGTACGCTAAATTCAAACCTGTCTTCTTTCAGCAAACTCAAACTCATTGATAAGCTCATTCAACCTTTGCCATGATTGATATATGTATCTAAACGTATATAAACGCTCCAAATTTTGATAAAATTTTTAATATTGTAAACTAAAATACATCTAAGTAGTTAACTCCTAAATTAGTGAAACTTTCATAAATTTCTTAACAAAGATAATCACACTTTACAATCGGTTTAAGACTACGTGTACGCTAAATAGAGGATTTATAGGCTTAAATATGAATCAAGTATACGGTATATCCGTAGAGCTTTTAGATTTATACTTTATTTTTTATTGGATATTTAAACTGATATTTCTTTTATTTAAAAGAATATATTAGCTTTCTTTATATATATATATATATATATATATATATATATATATATATATATATATATATATATATATATATATATATATATATATATATATTTTATATAAAAAAAAATCTTTAATTACCATTTGCCTAAATAAAATGAGACCATTAGAGTATATTACTCCCTCCTTTCCAATTTATATTTTATAGTAAAATTATGATAGCATACTCTTCCTTTTTTTTATATTCTTAAAAAAAGCAAGTTGTATGACCAAAGCCTACTTTGGAACTCAAAAAAATTAATAAGCCGAGAAGCAGAGTGTAGATAAATCAGAATTGGCTTCTCCTCCTCCTCGCACTAACCACGTTGCTCTATTCCCTTTTATGTTCAAAATGCAGAGAATAGCAGAAGAAAAATATAATTAGGAAATTCTTCTGCTAGTTTAAAATTGTTAATTAAGATTTGAAGCTTTAACAAAAGAATTAGAAGCTAGAAAAAGAAACTTGTGTATATAAAAAGACTCTTGAATTATCTTTGTTTTGGGTTGTTCACAAATGACCAAGGGTACCCTATTCATACTTGTTTAGTGATGATTCTAGATACTAAAGATCTAGACTATTCTAATCTTTTATAAAGATATATCCCTTAAATATTTAATATTTTAGACTGTCTAGATTTTTCTTAAATACAAATATAAAAGATATTTACACTACAAAATCTTAGAAAGTTTTATTAAATATCTAAGATATTTTTTGTATCTCCAAAAATCAACTTTAATTGTTCACTCCCCCTTAAAGTGAATTTTTTGGAAACTATTCCACACTTGTCGTGGAAAAACTTAAACGAAGCTTTACGCTATATCTTGGTGAGGATTTCAACAATTTATCCCGGACTCCTCTTCCTTCTTCAAATGATAAAGATTTTTCACCGTTTGTTGATCCACGTAGATTATCTCCTTGTTAAGTTCTCAAACTCTGTCTTTCCTTAACTTCTCAACAATTATATTATCCAAAGAAACACTATCAATTTCCTATAAGTTCTCAACACTAACATCATATCCATTGCCATATTCTCTTATTATCTCCTCAATAGATTTTTTGGCAGCTTCAAAGCTTTATAAAATCATATCGTTTGCGTCCAAGACTCCAATATCAGTTTCTTCATCTATTTAGTCATCGTTTTCTCCATTTGTTTTCAATGTTCGACTTAAGCCATATAGTGACCTCAATATGACAGATGATTGACTAGAGACTTCAACTTTCAATAATGTCCTCAATGGTTTTTCCGTGAAGGTCTCCATCGAACACACATACTTTTAAACAGTGCCTGTTCAAGAATTACTTCTTTTACTTCTTCAATAGAAGTTATCTTATCACCGATATGAACATCTTTAAGAGTTTCTTGCTTCATATTGATGACATCATTGTTTTGCTTCTCCACGTGATTGACTGCATTATATTCTGAATCCTCGATCCAGTTGACAGAAACCATAACATATATTACTCGAGCTTCAGCTAATAAACACTTTCCCCACTCTTTTTTTCTCCAGCAACTTTTTGAGCCATATTGCTTTTCTTGGCTCGATAATCTGTTCTTTCTCTCTAGGCGAACATGAACCACTTGAGGATCGAGAGTGTGACACATCTTTTTTTTTTTCTTTAAAGTTTCCCTTGTTGGCTACAAGACTATTTTCTTCTCCTTTAACAAATACACCAGCCAACTATTTTGCTAGTAATTCATGTGACAATAACATATTCTCAAATTCTTTTAAGGATGGTTATTGAGCCCATCATTGAATCGACGTTACAAATTGAATATATTCAGGCTTCAAACCACGAATGATAATTTTTCTCATTCTTGCTTCAGAGATTGTCAATTCAACAAAGACATCTTAGAACATATGTTTTTAATCTTAAAAAAAATATCCGGAGATAGAAAGATTACCTTGAGTGGTCTTAGTTAATTCATCCTTCAATATCTGCAGCCAAGCTTCATTCTTCTTGTTGAACAAGCGATCGAGGATCCTCCTTATTTCATGAGCTGATTTACACTTAATAATATGATCGAATAAACTGGAGAAGATTGTCCTCTTCAGAATGAACTCTGCCTTCGCATTAATCTGCTTCCATTTCTTGTACGCATTAATATTTTTCTGGTTCGTCGTCAGGAGGATTTGTGTCATTTCCATTAACAACATCCCACAATTCTCTCCCACAGTGTATGATTCCATACATGTCTTCCATACCTTCTAATTGAATCGATTCAACAACTCTATCCCCAATCCATTAACACGACCGCTAAAATCCATATAGACAACCAATTGAATCTACCAATAACTCAATCTTGAAATAATACCGGCAAGATAATCTATGACTTTGACTCTGATACCATGTAGAGAATAGTAGAAGAAAAATATAATCGGAGAACCCTTTTGAAGATCGTTAACTAACATCGGTGGATTCAATTAAAGAAGAGGAATGTAGAAAGAAGAACTTGTTTATGGAAAAAGACTCTTTTATTTTACAGTTGAGTAAGTTCACTCTATTTATACTTATTTAAGGATGATTCTAGATAATAAGGATCAAGACTATTCTAATCTTATCTACAAATATCTCTCTCAAAAATATCTAATATTCTAGACTATCTAGATTTTTCTTAAATGTAAATATCAAATGATATTTACGCTACAAAATTCTAAAAAGTTCTACTAAATATCTAAGATATTTTTATAAACAATTACTTCTATATATATAAAAGATTTAATTTATTTTTCTACTTGCAAAATACTTTTATTAAAATGAGAAGACAAGGACGCAACGTAATACCAAATAAATGAGACATTGAAGTGGCAGCTAGTACAAAAAGTCGTCTTCTTTAATGAAAAAATTGACAAGTCATATATAGATAGTCAAATATACATGACAAGTCGGGTGAAATTTTATCGTGTAGTTGATCATTTTTTTTAGAAAAATATTTATTTAAAAAAAATGTAATTTATAACAATTAATAAAAATAATATAATAAAATAATTTATTGGTCTTGATATTTCAAGTTGACACTAAGAGTGGTCTAAATTCTTCTAGAAGGATATTTTTACAATCTCATTTATATTTCACTTGAAAATAATATTTCTTTTTATTTTGAAGAATATATTATCTTCTTTTTTCTTTCACACTATATATCTTATTTCAGATAATATACTTCAAAAAAATTTCTTTCTTTAATTAACATTATATAAGATGAGACCATTAGAGATAGAGTGTTGATTTTTATGTTTCCACTTATATGATAAATAAATAACATACTTTTCCTTTTTTGTACGTTCTAAAGCTTATTAACTTATTTATTAGAAATAATTTTACTTTAAATTTTCATTTCATTAATTACTTATAATCACAAATTCATTTAAAATTTTTGATAATAAATCTTAAAATCTTTATTTTCTTTCTAAATTTTGTGACTTTTAAATAGTGTCAAATTTATTGTCTCATCACGTCCTGCTCAATCCCACGAACCCACATTTCGTATCTCATCCTATCTTCATAATATTTAGCTAGATAACACTAGAGGCGGACCCACATAGTGTTTACTGGGTGTTTGAGTACCCATTAATTTTATTACGGAATATATATATCTATGTAAAATTGATAGATATTTGTACAAAATTAACCTAGAGCATCCAATGAATAAATGATTTAATTGACTCAATGACTCTTGAATGGGTACGTTCGAATCTCACTGTTAATATATATCTTTTATATTTTCACTCGATGACATACAAATGTTTTTATTTACTTATTCGATCTATTAATACAGAACCATCCCAAAATTCTCAAAGCCGAGGAACAGAGTGCAGAGAAATGGCTTGTACTATCCATGTTGTTGTGTTCCCTTTCATGTCCAAAGGCCACACAATTCCTATCTTTGATCTTGCTCGTTTTCTTCTCCGCCGCAATATTTCCATCACCATCTTCACCACTCCTGCTAATCGTCCGTTCTTCTCCGATTCCCTTTCCGGCACCGACATCAGTATCATCGAAATCCCTTTTCCTCAAAACATAAAAGGAATTCCACCAGGCGTGGAAAGCACTGATAAACTACCATCCATGTCCCTTTTTCCTACTTTTGTCAATGCCACTAAATTGATGAAACCCCATTTCGAAAAGGCCTTGGAGTCTCTTCCTTCACTTACTTTCATGATCACCGATGGCTTTCTCGGCTGGACTTTAGATTCAGCTAACAAGTTTGGTATCCCAAGACTTGTTTTTTTTGGTTTGAATGCATTTTCAACGGTCTTGACGGTTTCAGCTGCTTCAGTTCTTAGGACACAGGTGTCTGATGATGAGCTATTTGAAGTCCCTGATTTACCCTGGATCAAAATCACTAGGAATGACTTTGATTTACCCTTCAGAGACCGAGAACCCAAAGGCCCCCTTTTCGATCTTGTCAAGGAGCAATCCATGGCGATCTCTAAAAGCTATGGTCTACTTGTGAACAGCTTTTACGAGCTCGAATCTGTTTATGTAGAATGTTGTAACCGTATCTCTAGTCCTAAATCATGGTGCATTGGACCTTTATGTGCGTTTCACGAGCCGGCAAGAGTCTCAGAGAAACCTTCGTACATCAAATGGCTTGACAGAATGCTAGAACAGGGGAAGCAAGTTTTATACGTGGCATTCGGGACTCAAGCAGAGATATCTCCTGAACAATTCAAGGAAATCAAAATTGGGTTGGAGAAATCTGAAGTGAACTTTTTGTGGGTAGTTAGGAAAAGTGTAGATGATGTCGAAGACGGGTTTGAAAACAGAGTGAAAAACAGGGGACTGGTGGTAACAGAGTGGGTTGATCAGAGAGAGATCTTGAACCACGGGAGCGTTCAAGGTTTTCTAAGTCACTGCGGTTGGAATTCAGTGATCGAGAGCATATGTGCAAAGGTGCCTATACTGGCATGGCCAGTGATGGCTGATCAACACCTGAATGCAAGAATGGTTGTGGAGGTAATCAAGATCGGAGTAAGAGCCGAGACGTGTAATGGGTCAGTGAGAGGGTTCGTGAAGTGGGAAGGACTAGAAAGGTCAGCAAAGGAGTTGATGGAAGGAGATAAAGGGAAAGAGGCAAGGAAGAAAGTGATGGAGATTGGAGAAGCAGCCATTAATGCAGTAAAAGAAGGTGGATCATCATGGCAAACGTTGAATGAGCTGATTGTTGAGTTAACTGAAAAGTAAAAGTGTTTGAATTGTGTGAAAACCCCAACATATCATCATCGCCTTTATTATTATCCTTTCTCTGTTATTGTTTCTTGAACAACAAATTGTGATTTTCTTATGAGAGAATTACAATATCTGAAATAAATTTGTGCAACTTTTATTCTGTTCTTTCGTTTAACCTTAAGATATCTGAGGAGGTCATGTTTGATCCAAGATTTGAAGTTTTGGATTATCGCATTTAAATGCTTTCGTGAAGGTAAGTCATTTTTTATTAAATAAAATGAACATCACTTGAAGAATCATACAAAATAGAATTTCATCTGTTTTATTTACAATCTCATAATTAAATGAAGTACGAGGTTGATAAATTATTATAGTTTAGTGATTAAAAAAATATTTATACGCAAACACGTGACATGCATTTTAATGGCCTGTTTGGCCATAAGATTTCCCAAATAATATTTGGAAAAAAATTGACAAATAATATTTATTCATATAATTTGTTATTATTTGGCAAATATTTTTGGTAAATATCCCAAATTCTCAAATACAAGTTTTTTTTTTTAAATATTTGTGTCAAATCTCATTATTTGGGATCTTTTGAAAATTAAATTTTTACCCCTAACTTTTATCTTTTATAAAAACACTCTTTATAGTAGTTGTTTGCATTGTATTACATAATTTTTTACGTGGAACACCAAAATAGTGATGAAATATGTACTGAATATTAAATAATGATTTGATTGTTGAAAATGATGAAAAATTGCCTCAAGGTAACAAAGTCATGTGCTTTGTATACTTTACGATGTATAAAATGATGTTTGTTGCACTCACTCCAAATTACTACATTGCTCTACTGTCATGGACACTATATGTTATTGTTATAACGAACATCAAATTGACTTGTAATACAAATCTATAGTTAGTTTTGATAGTTTTTAAAACTTATGGGTATAAATCATATTTTTCTAAAAAGATGAAATATATTTTTCAAATCCTATGGCCAAACACATGATGAAATTTCACCAAATTTTCACTCAAAAAATATTTAAAAATCTATGACCAAACGCTAGCTTATTATTGCTCTCAGTTTACTATATGTTCACATTTTTGGTAGGCCATTCTAATAAACATCTATATTTCATTTTTTCTCGTTTCCATCATGCACCTGCTTTATTTCTGCTTTTTTAATACCGTGCGTACTATATAACAACACACAAAAAAAGGAGAAATATTGTCATTTCGAATTGAAAACCCAACCCCCACAATGATTCACCATAATTTAACTATGATTAATTTCAATCCATGAAGTAGTAGTACATACCAATCACCATACTTCTTTGTTTACTTTGGAGCTTCTACTTATTTTTCTTTTTCTTTTCTCATTTTTATAATAAGAGAGAGTCACAGACGGGAGAGAAAATGGGTAAAAGAAGTTTCCCACTTTTTGTGACTCGAATTTACTATCTTGGTGTTTAAGGTAGAGGATGCTTATCAATCTGAGAAACCCGACATCTTGTCATAAAGATAAAAAATGTATGAAGATAAAAAAAGATAAATATACCCAAATTTTGCGATTTAAGCGCATACACAGTTTAGGCGTCGTACAAACAAAGCACATTTACCTTTTGTTAACAAACTTACTGAATTTTTTTAAAAAATCCTAAAATTGTTTTTTTTTAAGACGAAAATGGTTTGATGAACTCTTATACTTGTATACGTTTGTATATTGAACCCTTCTACTTGGTCTATTGTCATTTGAATCCCTGAACTCAGTAAAACACAATATTTTAGACACTTTTTTTTGACTATTCAACTGTGTGTATCACAAACGCCTGACACGTAATTTTAAAAATATTTAAAAAATGACACGTATGATTATAAAATGACACATGTGTATATTGGTCACTCCATGTCATTTATTCTTTTATTATATTTGATTAATATACCTACTTTCTCTATCCAATTTTTATTTCTCTTTGCTATGGCTGTCTCCATCCCCATAATCTCGCTTTTTCTTATCTTCATACCCAACTAGGAAGTATCAAGCTACGTAGAATACATAATATCAGGGCAAACACAAGGTGACAATGTACTTCCAGTGTCTCTAGGAAAATCTGCAGCTAGACTGGGTGAAAGTGACAAAAGAAATTTTCTATTCACTCACCTTTTTTCGTTTTTCAATCTCTTAATACTCTTTTTATCGATGTAAAAATGTTGACACAATGTTTGATTGTTCACAATTTCATCAAAGTTCAGAGTTAATTTTTGATTATGTTGGATTGGAGTTTTTGTGATGACAAATAGCGCTAAGAAAAAGTGGATGTCTATATTGTTCACAACTGGTGGAGTTTGGAGTGGTAAAAAAAACGAATGAGGTGATTTTTTAATGCCACGTGATATTTTTGAAACTAAAACCAATTTAGGACATTTTTTTTTCCAATTCATTAAATGTGTTTGTTAATAAGATGAGTAAATATGTTATATCGTTAAACGGTCAGGGTATATGTGTGTCACTTATTTGACAAAAGGTATATAGCTCTAAATCGCAAAGGTGGAGGTATCTTTGCATCTTTTCCCAAAGTAAGAATTATGATGAACTAAAATTAAGCATGATTAGTGTTACTTAGCAGCAGAACAAAAAAGTAAATAAAGATGGCAGGATGAATTTTAACTTTAACTATGTTATGAAGTCAAATGAGATGAAGTGATTCCAGTGAAGGGGTAATCTTACAGCAACACCTTTCTTGGATCTCACCACTATTAAAGCACAAACCCCACCCCAAAAAAAAAAAAAATCAATCAAGATGCATTCTCATTTCTCAACCATATTGATATGAAGTAAATTTGGCAACTGCAAGTATCAGGATGCAGCAAAGAAGCCAATGTCAACTCACTCGTGTCTAATAGAGTAATTAACATATCAACAATCAACAACAACATACTCAATATAATCCAACAGGTGGGTCTGAAAAGGTGTAGAGGTTTGCGTGCAAACCTTATTCTAACTAGTAAGGATAGGGGTTGTTTCTGATAGACCCTCGACTCAGAGACGAATATGTTGTAGGACTTTAAGAGATAAAATACAAATACAAGCAATCACAGGATACAAGTATGTATCCATTCTACAATCTAAGATTGTTAATATGTAGCATCTCAACGAACTCCAGTACCTCTACGCCATCAGATAACAAAAAGATCAACAGCGAAAACAAAACATAATGTCCTTTTAACTGTCTTCTGTTTTTGCCAACCATGTTAAGTCCATATTAGGACGCGGATTCTCCAATTGACATTCTGAAGAACTTGCAAATTTTCCCTTCTTCGACCAAAGCCAAATCTTGGAAAAAGAGTAGCTATCCGTCTTCGTTCCAATACTCATCCTTTTCCCCTCCCCATCACTTTCTATTGATAAATTAGCACAACGTTCGCGCAACTTGGCAAGCTTCACATTGTATGAGTTTTGCTCACTGCTCAAGTCTACCATAAGATTGAAATCACCCACCACATACTGATATGAACCCAATGAATAGCATCTCCTAGCATCCAAATTACTACTACTACTCTCTCCTTCTCCCTCTCCCTCCTCTGCACCAACATTCAATTTTTTAAACTTACCAAGTCTAACAGGAAATGTTGCTTTATCAACAGCAACTTCCTCAATTTCAATGGTTTTCTGAGCAGCAGACAACACATGATCTCTATTACCAGCACATCCATCTTCTTCTATGGGGCTATCAAAATCAAAACCTGTTAAGAATCCGGGATCGAAAAGGGTTCCTCTACATAAGGGGCAAGTTGAGTTTGTTAAGAGCCATGTATCTATGCAATTGATATGGAAAGCATGGCTGCAAGTTGGGAGTAATCTCAACTGGTCCTTTTCAGAGAATTCACACAAACAAACAGCACAATCAAAGGGCTCTTTAGTAGGACCAACAACTACTTCTTTGTACACAAAGACAGGTAATGCATCAATAAAAGCTTGATCAAGACCAGATTCATGTTGATGGAAAAGCTGCTGCAATTGTCTTTGCAAGGCCTCAGAGCTAGAAACTTCTGGCTGTCTATTAGACTCAGATGATGATGGTGAAGAAGAAGAAGAAGAAGGGTGTTTGATAAGAAATCTAACAAGCAAGTGGAGAAGACCTGATATGAAAAAGATAACAGCTATTATGACTATAATGATAAGAACAACTGGACTAATTTTGTTCCCAGAAGAAGATGGAGAAAGGCTTGGTGCTTTGTGAAAATTATAATTTGCACCAAATGTAGAGTGAGATGTGGGAGATAGAGAAGGGGCATATGCAAACACACCCCCTTTCTTCATTTTCAAATGGGTATGCCCAAAATCCAATCTTTGCACTCTTCTAACTTCAGTAAATAAATAGATCATCTTGGGCACATTCCTAGAAAAACCAAAGTTGAAACAACTTAAATTTTTTCACTATAACTTCTTTCAAAGCATTACAGGTTGCAGCCTTGCAGCAAGCTGGCTGGTGCTTAAAGCAGCAATTTATTCAAGAATTGTACAATAAACAGAAAGATGATGACAAATTACCCAGACAGAAAAAAGATAAAGGCCAAATGTTTAGCTGACAAGACACCCAAATAGCCACAATTAGCAACCAAGACTGAATACACAAAGACCCTTTGGAAAAAAAAAATGGAATCTTTTCTTGCCTCAGCAAAAACAAGAATTCAAGATTAAGGGGATCTAAGACCAAAAAAAGAAAGAGTAAAGATTGAATCTTTGAGCATGTACAACTCTTAATGTCTCTCTGAATATCTCATACAGCAAAATATACATACAACTCTCTATATATATACTGACAAAGTGGATTGTAATTTGGTGGGTGAACTGGAAAAAGAAAGAGACAGATATGGAAGAGGCAAAGCCAAAGGGAGGCAGTGACAAGTCGCTAGTCTCCAAGAATAAAGAGTAAAGAATGCCAAAAAGAAACAGCACAATTTGCTCTTTACTTCCCAATAAAATCAAAAGGAAAAAAAGTAAAAAAGAGAAAAGGGAAAGTAGTAAGAAAAAAAAAACAAAGTTTTAAATATTCGCACGCACCAAAAATAAGGCGCGTAAATTTTGGTAGTAATTGGGCTTTTATTTACGTTTCCCGCGAGGCCCGTTTTGCCTAACGCGGGCCTTACTTAGATCTACGAAGGGGCCCAGATGAAATTTTCTCCCCTTGTTTACAACTTTTTCATTCGTTTTTTTAATTTCATATCTCACGTGGCATATTAAAGATATTAAAATTAAAAAATATTTGGGTGTATTAATATTACAAAATTTTGAAGCTCTTTTTATCTTCTTAAATTTTGTGTCTAGTTAAACTAAGACGCAAATTAAAATGGACGGAATTCTACTTGCTAAAATTATTTATATAGATAGACTGTAAAGACAGTTTTACCACACCAATATAATTCGTTTTACTTAAGGTAATTTACTTATTTAATAATCAGTCTAAGTTTACTATAGAGATTGATATATACCTAATTTCTAAATAATAGGATGATAGTGTTACACAGTTGGAATGTAAAATAACAAATAATTATATTTATGTAACTTATTCCTTACATGTATAAGAGCAGAACATTAGAATCTTTTCATGCTACATTCCATTTGAGTAAAGATAAATTATAACTGAAATGAAAATTAGTGCACTGATATATACTACCATAGAAAGAAGTCGTTTGGGTGCTTAATATCTGAGCAACTCTCTCTTGTATCTCTTGTAATGATTATCGTCAATAGTCAATACTATATCTATCCCCACATCACATTCACACAGACCACAGGAAAATACTTGGTACTTGCACCGACTGTTTTGTACCAAATTAAATAATTTCACATCGCTATTTAGAGTGAAAATGCATGTCACTTGAGGTAATTGGTAAGTGATAAATATGTGTATCACATACAAGTCTTGTATTCGTTGCTTCCATACAAACACTCCTGGTGATTAAGTTCAATTTATCCAGAGACAATTGGTAGTGGGGAGCAACCGTCACACCAACATCACCCCTAAACACAATTTAGAAATAGAGTTAGCAGATTCATGTCCCAACATATGCATTCGTTTTGCTCTGTAAGTAGCTTTTTTCATGTAGGGCGACAACTTGTCATCACGGTTTTTTCAACCAAAGCCAATGCATTTGACAAATATGTTACACTACCATGAGAACTATAACTAGTCTCCAAGGAAATACACTCACCAGTGAGTGTCACCAAACATCGGCTCACTTTTGTAAGAGCCCTATTTCGAGCTGTTCGAGGTTTTCATAATACAGAACTTAAATGTCTTTTATCTTTCAAAACTATTAACACATCACATCCAGGAAATCAGGACAAGTACAAGGATAATTGTTCTTGCCAGAAAAAGAAAGATTGCAGCAGCAATGTGTAAGCAAGACCAAAAACTTTGTTACTCATGAATCCCTGTTAGTTCATAACTAAGCAGTAAGTACCACATATGCAACTTGGAAACTTATCTGTTACACGACAGATGAATTCAATAACTTATCCACTTATACAAAAATCATACAAGGTGGGTATACTCCCACAATGATGCAAGCATTTAATGCGAAAGTTGAAAAAAAATTACATGCTAACCTACTTCATATACAAAGGATTACCCGACACAGCAGCACTGGTATCATCAGCTATTCTTTTTCCGCTTCCTCAAATTAGGCATTGCACGGAGAAATACTGAACTGGAAACAGAATCATTCTTCCCCATATTTTCTAGGTGTGGGGATACATCATTACAAGTAATATTAGTTGTGTTGTGTAAATCTTGCACAATTTCAGATGCACCTGTCCCTGCTTCACATTGCTTCTCACTTGTTTTCCTTGAGGGGCTAGAAATCAATTGATTTGAAGCATTACCACTATTCTCATCTCCCAAAAGCTGAGAAGAACTATAAATATCAGAACCCTCAACTGATAAGATAGGGCTAGAAGCATTTATCTCATGCTCCATATCTCCATCATTTTCCTCTAAACAAAACCCACCCCCCATTTTAAGGTACTCCTTAGACAAAAGATCCCCAGGAATAGGTTCATAAGTTTCATCAAAGATTGGTTGAGCAGTAGATTCCATCTCAGCCCCGCCAGCATTTGTTTCAAGGTTTGACAGTTCTTGTGGACAGTAATCATTACTTGCATCATTCTCATTCATCTTACTAGAATCAGCAGGACAACATTCAGCTATGTCCACATCTACTCCTGATTCTCTCCTTTCTAACTTTTCAGCAGTAGAATCTCCATCATCTTTGTCAGACTCATCATCTCTCTTCTCACTGTAATTTACTATTTTCCGATGACGCTGTGACTGAAATTTCAATTAGAACGAAATGGAAAAACATTAATCATGAACTGGAGATGTTTAAAGTTAAATAAAACATAAAATTGATAATAGAGAAAATTCCCTTCTCCTGAACACTGAATATGTAGAAACTGAGTAATATATCATACATCACATGTAACAAGATACTACTATTATGAACACCATATATATAGGACTTGCTGAAACAAAATATCATAGGTGTAAAGATAAAGACTTCCAAAAAGCTGCCTTGAAAGTATTGGACCTGAGAGAATGGAATATCAACTTTGATTCTTAATGGATATTCAGTAGAGGTTAGGGGAACACTAAACAAGGCATGACTTGACATTAGCACCAACGCAATGAGTACCTTCCACTATTACAAAATATAATATCTAGATGAGTTCTCAAAGCTATTCTTAATGTTTGTAAATTTCGCTCAAAAAGGTGTAATCATTATGGGTTAAATTAAACTACAATTAATATTGCAGGAAAATGACTTACCCTTCTTGTTTGATTTGGCTTTTCAGGCTTCTCGATTTGTGATTGTTGCTCTATATCACTATCTTTTTCACCCTCAGAGCTTGTTTTGGAGAATCTGGAGGATTTTTTACCTGCCTTCCACACAGATCGAGCTGTTTCCTTCCGTCCTCCTATACTACCACTTGATTTCTTACTGGTGTTTCGCTTGCTTCCTGCTCCCTCTGGAGTTTCCAAATGTTCAGTCTGCAGATGCCCTCCTTTCCTTTTCCTTGACTGCTTCCCAACTGATCTTTTTGTTGTAGTCTCCTCATAATCAGCACCAGCAGACTCATGTCCCCTCGGAGGATCCTCCATCTTTTCCTCATTCATATCATTAGATTTTACTACTCTTTTTTTACAGATTCCAGGAGCATCTTGTGCACTTCCATCCATTAAATCACTGGATTTGTTCCCAGTCATATATTTAACAGCCTTATTTATCCTCTTGCTACGGATTTTAGCAAATCTCTCATTAAAAGAGTAGAAGGCTTCCAGTCGAAGTTGTGTCTACATCAAGTAAATAAAGGAAAAGTGAGAAAAAAGTCTTCATCAGCTTCCTCTTTCTCCAATCAGACAAATTACCACAAAAAGGAAATTGTAAGTACAGATCATTCAGAAACAATACAAAAGTGATGTATTAACATTTTCTTATCAATTGAATGGTTAATATATCCGTTTGTTTTATTTCGGCAGACAATTTATTTCCACATTTTTTTATAGATTACAATAGCAAGAAAGTCTGTTTGAATTGACAGGTAGAAGAATATGAAAAAAAGGACCAACCTCATGTTTGTTGTACTCTTTCAGGACAGGTACTAGCAATTCATCTGCCTTCTGGCTGCTCCAGCCGAATTTCTCCCAACAAACTCTGCAACAAGCAAAATACTCATTAAGAGTCATATATAAATCCTAATCCTCATTAGACCTTTCTAAGGAAAAAATTGTGTACAACTTACTTCCGAAGAACAGAAACATCAGGTTTCCCCCATGCGAAAGGCTCTGTTGACTTGTCAACTCGAGGAGACGTATATGCTGAAATTACAGCATTACTCGGAAATGAAGAAGGAATATGCCAGTTTTTACTAATATTTCTCTGTGAAAACAATCCCAACATAAAGAAAGAGTGAGGTCATGCTTTTCCAATCAAATAGACAATAGATTTGAAGCAAAAGCGCACAACTGGTTTACATGTTTATTCATGAAAATCTGCCTCGACTTTTCAGATCTGTCCTCGGAAGCAGCATTGCCTTCCAGATTACTGGTTGAGCAACTCATATCAGGATCACCACCTTTACACCCTCTCTTCCTAGAGCTGGAACCTGCCTGTGAATCAAGCCCCCCGAGAATGGATGGATCTGGCGATTCCACCCACTCACGAAATTTCTGAAGACCATCTTCCTCAGGAAATGCATTTACAACTTCAATAGCATTAACAATACCAATCCCACTGCACCGTGAAAGAAAGAACGGATAAGGACTTCCGAATGTCTAAGACATAATTACATAGATGCTTCACGTAAAAGAATTATACTATCTATGGTCTCCTGATGAGAATACGCAAACAAGACTAATTGGCGAAGTCAACAAGAGAGGCCGAGACATAAAACTTTGTAAAAGAGCCACAGAAATAGGTTTACCTCACTCCTTCAGTATAATCGCTCCCAAGGAGCAATGCCATACGAATTATTTTTTCTCTATCCAACCCAAGCTCACTCTCCACATCCTACAAACAGCAGATATATGATCAACCACATGCACTATAAATGAAAGGAAACTACAATGTTCTCTAAGAAATGAACATTGGCCACGTAGTGTACACCAACCTCAAAACCCTTTTCTTTTCTTATGCTCAATTTTTATTCTCTTTTGGGCTGGTGGGGTGGGGTGGGAAGTGGTTGTGATAGTGTTCATGAAAATAAAACAATTCATCTTACTAAAAGCATCATTTAACCATTGCAGTGGGAAAAAAATCATTAAGAAAATGAATTAAACAAGTATAGCTGTAGAAACCTAGTTGCACAGAGACAAACTTAAGGGAAAGAAGAATATCCAGAACACTGATGAACCTTCATAAAGTATGTCTCCACATATTTGCGATCATCAAAAATATTCTTGTATACACTTCGAGCACCAAACAAGAATGCATCAGAGTCATCAGTAACCACACCATCAACAAGATCTGTAAGTTCCATGTACGCACATTGGGCTTCAGCTTCCATTGGAGCTATGATATATGGCAAGCCAAACATTTGGAGCAGCTCCTAACATAGAGAAAAACGTAAATCAAATGAATTGAACTACTGATAATACTATATCACCAATTCACCACAAAACATCAAGGAAAAGAAATCGAGAACAAAAACAATGGAGATGACTGCAGACCAGAACGCTGGAGCAGGAAAAGACAAAGTACTTTTTTGATAAGGAAAGATGTATCTATGTAAAAGTTTCAAAGATATTTCTATAATCTACTACACAAGCCAAAGTCACTAAGCAAAAAACAAACACGCATGTTTGGAAGTCAAGTTGATAAACTAACCAAGATACACCAAAATTACATGATATAAATAAAATGAGATACTTCTATACAAAGCATGATCTTAGCCTAGAGGCACTACATCTAAAAGGCATGATCTTATAGACTAGAACATTACACCCAAAGAGTTGCTGCAAAAAATTCACTGAGATAGAACAGACAGTATGGCATGGCAATGACAAAACTGAACTGGTATCACTAAGGATCAACATGTAATCACACCCACCAAGCACATTTCGGCAAAATTGAGAAACTAATTACAATGACAAGGAACACCTCAACCAAAAATTCCTACTCCCTAGTGTAAAACAACTTCCTTCTGATAAAATTTGTTATTTGGAAATAAAGTAGGTTTATAATTGCATTGAAAAAAAAAATCATCAAAAACCTACCTGGCACTCTGCAAACATTTCAGAGCTAACAGACTCTGCATTACGCTCAAGCTTTCTCTGCTCATCTCCTAGTTTTTCACGCTCTTTATCCAATACATGCATCTCCTCCTCCAAACTAGCCATCATAACTTTTTGATCTTCTTTTGTACTTGCGGAGTCCAAATTGCCGATTCTCTCAAATAATGGGTCATCACAAGCACCTTCCTCATCTAGGTTTTGTGCACTATTGATATCAGTTGTAAAACCCTCGGTGAAAGCTTTGGTGAGTTCTGTTGTCTCATGAGTATAATGATGTGCGGCTGCTCCAGATTCATATTCTTGGGCATCAGTGGTTCTTGCAATCGTTGATTCATTCAATGTTGATTGTTCTATAGAAGTAACATCTGAAGCACTTTGTGTGTTATTGTTACACGAAACCCCAACAGTGGTATCTGCTATCTTCTTTTTAATCATGTCAACTTCTGACCCATCAAGTGGAATGGTCGGTTCCATATGTATGTCACAATGCAAATTTCTGTTAGTATGACTGGTTGCTTTTTCAATTTGCAAATTTCTGTCAGCATGACTGGTTGCTTTTTCAATCTGCATATTTCCGTAACCAGAATTAGCTTGAAATTGTTCTCCCATATGGCTCCCCAAACTTTTATTACTCCCTGCAATATCCATCTCATGAACAGTATCATGCAAGTCAGCAGTCTGAATTTCAGATGGTAAATCTTTCTGTTGAAGAATTTTGTGTACCGTTGGACAGTACTCTTGACCAAAAGATTCACTACTTATACCCTGAGCAGCTATTTGAATAGCTTCTTCAGACATCTCTTTTTCATGAGATTTGTCAATGTATCTATGATCTCTCATATCCTCAAGACTCCTCCTTACTGCTTCCTGATAATTGGCTTCTTCTTCCAAAGCACCTTTATAAGCACTTTTTGAATCTGACGGAAGTAAGGGAGGATCCTCGCAAATGTCTACACATCCTTCTTCCCATTCTACTTCAGCCTCATCATCGATGCCATCTATCTCCAGTGGAGCCTGCCTTTCCCCTTGAGAATTATTGCTTAGCAAGTCATCTTTCTTTTCAATCACTCCTTCCTCCCACTCAACATCCGAAGCATAATCTAGAGACTGCTTTGTTGAAGGGGAATGATCCATAAGAAATTCCATCGTTGGATCACCTGCCACTAAATTCGCAAATATATCATCATCATCATTGGCACAATCATGTTCAAAATTATCTTCAAAAGATATCTGAATTGTAGTCCCACTTCTCAACTCAGACTCTTCATTTTTGTTGTTTAAACAAGCCTTCCCATGATCATCTGGATTGGATGAGTTCAGATGCGAAATTGTGTCAGAGACATTTACAGGGGTATGTACATCAGTGTCACTTACAGTAGGCACATCGCTAAAATCTTTATTTCTGGACACATTCTCCTCCTCAATTTCTTTCATCAAATCTAAATTTCTCTGTAAATCTCGAGTCATGCGAACACCCATGGCTCTCAGTCTGCTGACTCGAAGATGACCCCTCTCATCCAGATATGTCTCAACATCATCATTAAATGCCGTTTCAGGCTCAGACACAATCGATTCTAGCACGCTACTAGATTTCCTTGTCGAAGCATCACTCGCAGCATTTGCCAAATTATTTTCTGTTTGTACTTCACTCGACTTCTTACTAGTTTGATCTTCCCCAGCAGATGCAAGGACACTGATAAACGCCGACGTGCAATTTTTTTAGTGGACACTGATGATTTGAGCAAGAAAAGGAAAATGAATGAATCACTAGAGCAAACCAAATGATTGTTACTTACTCTTTGTCCCCAGTAAAAGATGAGGAGAAAATAAATTCCCTGTTTGCTTCAGAAGCAATCCTTGAAGTGCGTACACCACCTATTCCCCTTCCAGCAGCAGCTTTCTGAACTTCACCTATCTCGCGTCGAAAAGCAACAGTCTTCAGATAAGATTGTATTTGCAGTTCTGAGAACTTCTCCGGGGCCTGAGAGATGCAACTAGTGAATTAGAATGGAAAAGATAAAGAATATATCAAAAGGAACACAGCACCAGTTCTTAACCTACCAACCACAACTAACATTACTGGACAACATAACAGATAAAATTGTAAGCTCAATAGTCCTGGAAAAGGACTAAAGAATGTTTGAAGCCCACCATCATAAATTATGTAGCATGTGACAGAAGTACCAACTAAACCATCAACCTGACGAAAAACCTTTTTAACAGCAAATAGATCGTTTAAAAGACATCATCACGATCCATCTAATGTAACTCACAAACAAGGACCAGTATTAAATATTGAGATATTGTGCTGTCAAACATGAAATGCTGTGCGCAAACTATAAATTTTGTACTTCAAATTACAAAAGGTACGTATCTTAAGAAGATACAAGCCCGAAAAAACACAAAAACAATTGCAGAAAGAGAGATCATTATGTACTGATGCGCAAGAAAACTTAATGATATACCTTCTTGACCTTCTGATACTTTTGTCTGTTCTCTGCCATCAATCTCTCCCTCATCTGGCAAACAAGTTATCAATTGATCAAACAAAGAGAGAAAATTCAGCATAAACAGTTTGTCTCCCTTTTGAGGGAGTAGTAACTGGATACATCTTCCATAAGTAAAAGAACTACCATTACCTGACCAAGAAGATCAAGTTGCATAGAAGGAGGTAAAGCAGCTAAAACAGAAGGATCAACTTTTCCTTGTGTATCTGGCTGCACATTGCATAAAGATTTTGGGGGTTAGTAAGAGAAAAAAAAATCTATTCATAACCTCGTCAAATATTATCACAAGCATAACAATTACATATACGCAATTAAGTCCACAGATTGAAATAGTAGAAATTGAAGGCATAAGTCTGACCCAAAAATTATACAGATTTCCAGCACCAGAGGCATCAATGGTCTGATACTTGTTAGTTTTATTACACACACAACTATAAGTTGTACTGATACCAAAAGCATCAAAAAATCATTTTACTACTCAAAAAAAAGTGACTTGCACCATGCACAGTCTAAATCTGACGTGTGAAGATGAAAATGAAATCAACATGCAGTTGATGCTAACCAGTATCATCTCTTCATCTTCATCGGTGTTATCATTTTCAGCATGAGCCGCAGCACAAGATGTTGATGCATCATCAGCAAAATTCCAGTCTTCCTCTGCTTGAATAGAAGCTGCCAACCTTAATTAACTTGTCAAACTGAGTGTCAGAATCATTAATGTCCACATTCGAGTATAAAGCAACAAGATCATACAACTATGACAAAAAACGATCACACAACTGACTACTATAACTTACATCTCATCCAATGCTTCTTTGTCATAATTTTCTGCCCCCAAGCCATTTCCTTCAGCCATGTTCTCCGTCATTCCAGTTGCTTCTGTTATAACCTTTTTACCCTTTGCATCATTCAGTTTCCTCTGGTTCTCCAGATCCACAGATAGCTCTTTGAGCCTCATTGCCTTAAGCTGCAGGTAGAAATGGATAAAAAAAGTTATCCAACATCATGCAAGCTTCTAAATGCTTACCATAATGAGGTTGCTAATAAATTGAGTGCATTTTAAGCTACATCAAACACTGCCAATTTCCAATTTCAACAGAACAGAGAATCAAGGAAATATTGGTTTTATCAATGTTTCTGTCCTCTGCCTGCATGATAATCCATGACAGCATTGATGACGAACACTAATGTGATCCAGAATAAAAAAGCAAACATATACTCAATTTGATGGACCATCTCATCCAACAGATAAGGACAAAGATTATTTACGTTTTAACATGCTCCTAAGCCGTGAAAATACGTAGTTAGTAACTAAAAAACACTTTAACAATATTAGATTGTATGACCAGTCTTATCCCAAAAACTCAAGTTGTTCTAAAAATGGTACACTCATATGTTCCAAGTCTGCAACACATAACTTCAAATAATTGAGCGACTAACATGATTAAGGAGCAACTTTTCAGCCGTCTTCCTAATTTTGGCCTGAGCATTTTCCCTCTGGCGGCGACGCGCAATCACTGTTCGACGTTTCAGAGCAGGTGTACCACCGTCAAATACAAATACTGGCTTGGTCCGTAGGTAAAGTAGCTTGCAAATTCGACGGAAAAATCCCAAAATATGAGCATTCCGCACCATCTCTCCCTTTTCATCTCGCATTGCTTTCATGAATTGTATAATCCATATACTCGCATCTGATAAAAAACAAGTTTCACATGGTATAATGATGAGTATAAATATGATCACTGAGTTGTATTAATTAGGGTTAGGGTTTAAGGAAACTGATGTTACCGATTGCCAGTTTTTTCCCGGAGAGGGTCTCGACGGAGACGCGGCGGCCAACAGGGGCGATGAGATCCCAGAGACCTTGAACACCCATTTCAGTTTGCCACTAAACTGTCGATGATTGTGTTACAGTTTTGAACTATTGCCGCCAAGTTAGTACAAATGGGTTGAAAAAATGGAACGGGAAGTCGGTTGGTTATTGCAGGGGCAAATTAGGCAGCTTGTTTTTATCCCTTAGAACCATTTAGGTAACAATGACCTTACTTTTTTATTTCCTATTTGGTTATGGTTAATAACTAGTCTCCGAAATTATTTTATACAAATAAAAAATAATGGTATTAACTATAATATATAAAAAGTGTGATAGTTATCCGGTATAAAGGTGAAAATTAATCTCATAAAATATCCTAATTTATTTCATGTATCCTAGTAATCAAATAACCCGTAACGTAAAAATTATTGATACACAAATTATAGAGAACTTCAAAGTGGAAATTGCATGTTCTCACTTAATGGTTGAATTCGTTAAAACCATTGATATAGCATGAGATTAACTATAAGAGGAGGTTGTTCATGTAATAAACATCATTCACCTTCAACTTTAAAGGTTGATGGTTTGTTACCAAGGGATCAAAAAGATGGTTTGTTCCAGCTTAATCAATCCATAACTGGGATGAGCTTTTGGAGGCTTTTTGGATGAATTCTTTTCCCAGGTAGTGATTGTGGAGTTGAGGTGGCTGTGTTTCGACATTCAAACAGAAGCCACATGAGAGACTACACGAAGCATGGGTGCGGTATAAAAAGTGTATTAGAATGTGTTTTCAACATCGTTGCACAGACGAGTCGCTTCTGCAGAGATTCTACTATACTTTGAACCCAGAGAATCAAATTCTTGTGGATAATATGGCGAAAGGAGCAATCCTAAACTACTTTTCCCGAGGCGAGTAAAATATTGGACTGAGTAGCTAAGCAAGCACATGCATGGGACAATAAATGGATAGATGTATCCTATGGGTCCTCAAATTCCACAATCACCCAAGACAGAGATGAGACCATAGCCCAACTTTCTACAATGACACTTTTGACTAAGCTAATACCGGAGATGATGGCACAGAAGGTCCATGTCCAATTACAGGAGCAACATAATCATGTCCAAGACCAAGAGGAGGATGCAAATTATGTGAGCAGCTATCAAGGAGGGCCAAACAAACAAAGAACCAACTACCAAGGACGTCAGGATCATGATCAATGTGGTAATGTAGTTTCAGGATACTTAGATTCACTTGTGTGTTTTCGAGATGTTGAGCTTTAGTGGAATACATTTGCAATGCTGATATAATTCTAGGATGATGTATATACCCTGCACAAGTGCAAGTGCTCAGCTTAGATTTGTTTGCAGCCTGTAGAGCATCTTGTAACAACGTTATACGTATAGTTGACATTAGTTGCTTTTAGTCTAACAGTAACTTTTAGAAAGTATCATCAAAACTCAACTTTCATACATGTGTTTTAGTTAATTAGGCCTTGAGTTGAGCTTATGAAGATTTGTGATGCCTCCAATTGGTGGTACTACAAGACAAAAGACATAGTTGTTGGCGAGTTCAAGTCAGATGAGTGTAGTTATGTTTGCTAATGTCTCTGAATACCTTATGAGATGGGAACAGAATTGTTTTGTAAGTAGAGTGAATACACTGGAAAATGTCTTTGTTACTGTTCTATAACATGAATAATCCATGTGAGTTCTGTGTATATTGAAAATTAAGGTCTGGATATGGTTGTATCAGCTTCTTTTTTTCAGCAGTTGCTCAGCAAAAACATTTCAAATTAGACAATTTCCTTGAAGATCCCCCAATATCTACTTGTTGCGTAAAAAAAAATTTGTAGCTAATTATTTCTGTAGCAAAACCTTATCTGGTTTCGATGTGCAATTTCTTCTTAATGTACATTAATTTTTTTAGTTTTTGTCCAATATGTTAAGTGATTGCTTGGTTACTTGTGACACGTTTTATTTATCCACAGTATGCTCTCTGCCATGCGTTTCTTGTATTCTTGTATAATGCTGGTGTTGCTTCAAATAGAGCAACAATTTTCTTTGCCTCTAACAATGTAATCACATATCGTCCAGTTACTAATTCCTGCTGGCTCTTTCTATGAGTATCGTTACACAGCTGTTGATTACGGCATTGCCTCAATTGCTAGTACTAAAATATCTAGTTTTTCTCAGGTGGTCGAACTTCTATCTGTCTTTGAATTTTGATATCAAGTTCTGATGGAGTAGTGAGAAAATTCAGTGGCTGTATGTGAGGAGACTAGGTGCTTTGTGATAAGTAATTTAGTTAGTAAGTTGAATTTTTCAATAAGAAATCAGAGATAAAGTTCATTTAATAACAAATCAGATATTGAGTCTGAGAATAGCATTGGCTAAAGTTTGTTGTTCTACATTGCATTTTTTTAAGGTAATAATTTATTGATATTCTGGAGTTTAAGTTGTTTTCTATGCTTTTTCTGCTAAATATAGACTTCTAACAATTCCAACTTTCAATCTGCCAACAAATTCAACCGTTCAACTTGAGCTCACAAACTCAGCAACTTCTCAAGCCAAATTTAGCACCACAAAGAAATGATTTATTATCACAAGAGTACATTCCAATCTTTGAGATTCTGAGAAACTTGAGATAACTTCTGGATGTGAGTGCATGCTTCCTAAGCATGTCATTTGACTTTTTCTTTTTGTATTGCTCGATATGAGAGTCTGCGGTGTTGTTTACATATTCACCTTACCCAAATCTTTTCAACTTCCCTTTCTGCCTATGTTATATTCCATTCTAATGTGTTAACTTATTTAACATGTCAGAAATTCAACACCGAAGCTGATGCCCAGGCAAATCTAGCTATGTATCTTAGAGTGCAAGGGATATTTTGTTAGTCCCCTGCCCTGAGATTTAAATCATCACTTTTTTTCTTGTGAGAAATTGTGTTAAACAGGATGCTAACAAGGAAAGCGATACGAGTTCTTATGGTCTGAACAGTTTATTTCTACTTACAGATATATAATCTGGATTATATGCATGTATTAACCTAGTTGTAAATCTGGATAGCCTAACTTAGATTTTGGCTTTACAGTTACATAAGCCAACTACTTTTTGTAGCTTTAAATTGTGCAGACTGAAGTAATATGAATCAATTGGTTCAATAATTAGGTACTGTCTGGTTTAATTGTTCATTTGAGATGGTAATCCTTTTTGTCTGATCAACTTCATTTGGGGATAGTGGAAGGGGAAATGTGGGGATTAAACTCCATCAATTAGGTGAACTTCAGAACCAACTAAACTACTAAGATTCCTCAAGGTACTGAAAGAGAGTTTTTAGAAGGGCATAATACATATATTAGATTCAATACTTGGTTTCAAATTTTAACTTTGATCTCCAATTTTCATATTGCACAAACAGGTACTTTAACTATCCAACCTTTAAATAAATAAACATATGAGTCCTACATGACAAAATATACGTAGGACATCACGTAGGACAAACAATGACATGTAGGACATGTGTGTATATTTGTTCAACTTTCTGTAAGTTTAAGTGTCTACTTGTGCACACCCAAAGTTGAAGGGCATAAATATGATTCAAAGCCAAGTTAAAAGACATATTTATGTATTATGCCTTCTAGAAGTTCCTTTTGAGCGAGAAACTTTTCAGCTGTAGTTGTTGTGCTTAAAAAAGCTTGTGATTGGAATACAATTGACCCAATCAATGTTTTTCTGCAAGTTTTTTAACTCATTGGCTTTCAGCTTCCCTTTCTTTAACAGGCACAAGAGGTCAATTGTTAATTGTTTTGAAAGTTACCGAATGTATCTGTTTCACACTAATTCCACCTCAAAAGAAAAAGACAACCATAAAAATTGGCGAGCAACTTTTCTATGAATTGCTAATATAGAACTCCACACAATACTAATTAAAGTTTTCTTACTTTAAGACTATTCATGACCATGTTATTATAATGTCATATACAGAGGAAGTTGGGATGCAACTTCTTCAAACTAATTAATTGGTTTCTGTCGTGACATGTTGAATATACTACTTTATGCTTTATGTTACAATCATTGTAGTTGTGATGATAGTACTACATTTTAAAAATTAAACTACCACTAGTTTACTCCTCTCTCCTTTCAAAAAAATTAAATATTTCAATTGATCCTTTCTCATATTCAAGAAACACCATAAATGTGTTTTATTTTTAGGATATCATTAAGTATAATAAGTATGTAAAGAAATATTATTATTCACTATCTTCTTGAATTAAATATAATGGAATCATCCTATTACTCCCACCAACTCCTCCCCAAATTTTCAAATTCATGTCTTTATAGTACACTAGGCATTAATTAATAGTGTAGGACTTGTTCAACTTGCAGAGGAAAAAAAGTCTTCGAGAATGGAAGATAATTAAACTAAAGTGATTACGACTACTCACTTTTTTTTTCTTTTTAATTATTGAGAGGGAAGAGGAAACATGGCGGGGGCGAGAGAATTACAAAGTGAAATTCGTAAGTTGAGATAGTCAATCAACTAAAGTATTCATATTTACAAGTACTCATGTGTACTATTTAATATGTCCCATATTGACTCTTAACATTTCTGTAATTTTGTGTCACGTCAAACACTGTCATATAAACTGAAACGAATGGAATGTTAGTTATACTAGTAGACTTGAGAGTCAAGAAAATTCAAGAAGTAAACCATCCTTTCCCTTCTTCTTCTTCAATTTCTGGGCATTTTCTTCTTGTCTTTTACATCTGCTTTTCTCATTCCTTTTTCATTTGTCAAACTTTTATTGTTAACTTCTTGTGCAAATATCTTCTACTACTATGCTTATTTATATTAAATGTTAGCTAAGCCTTTAGGAATATCTCAAATTCTCCAAAGGCCAAGATGAGCCAAGTTTCCTTGTGAGTGACAATTTTTATTCTTCTATAGCATATACTACAAAAAGTTCAAATCTTTTTGCTTTATTATTCAAGATTGTATTGTTTTACATGACTCAATTTATCATTTTTTTTGGTTCCACAGGTTCAGCAGTGGCCAAGAATTGGCAAGTTTGTTTCTGAGCTCAGATCTACTTTATCATTCTTGGATCACAATCTCTGACCTTAGCAGTCATCCTTATATCAATAAACCAATTTTGTTTAAAGTTTACCCATATCATTCAAATGGTGCTATTGTTGCTTTTGTATCCTCTCCTACTTGTAATCTTCAGAAAGAAATGGTCTCTTCAGAAGAGCTTGAAGGCTCTCAATCTCCTTTTGACTTCATTTCTACCAAACTCAACCCTCATTTCTCAGTTAACAAAGCTGCAATAACCCTTTTTGCTTCATTACTGAATGACCTCTCTGCCCTCAAAGAACAGGTACTATTATATTCTTCTATTTCTCTCCAAAAAATTTTATTTCTCTTAAGCTTCCCTTGTGCTAGATTCAATTTGTTTTTAACTTGGTACAAAACTAAAAGATGCTAAGTAACTTTAAAATTGTGTGGTCTTAAACTCTAAAAATGCACTGAAATGCTATTTCAATGTTGTAGTCTAAGACATAGTAGGTAGAAAACTAGAATCAAAGAGTTGATAAAAAAAAAGTACAATGCACAAGTAATCCCTCAACTTATGTCCGAAACCTCAACGAACACTTATACTATACTAAGGTCTATTACCCTCTGAAATTATTTTATTAATAATTTTCTACTCCTTTTTTATCTACGTGACACTATCTTGTGGGTCGTTGGTTGACTTTTTTCTTCAAACCAGTGCCACGTATCCTGAAAAAGGATAGAAAATTACTTATAAAATAAGTTCAGGGAAGCTTAGTATAGTATAAGTGTGTCTCTGGGATTTCGGGCATAGATTGAGGAGATACTTGTGCATTTTTCAAAAGAAAATAGAATCTTTTATAGATTTTATGGTGTTAGTTTGGTCTGCAGGAGCCTTGTTGTTCATATATTCATGTTGATGTTTTGTTCATTCTGATTGACTGCAGTTGGGCAGTTTTAGTCCTCTAATAATCACTGGAGTTTCGTTGGGAGGTTCTGTGGCATCTCTATTCACTCTCTGGCTACTTAAGGACAGTAATAAGCGTCCCACTTGTATCACTTTTGGTTCACCTCTTCTTGGAGATAGTGGCCTGCAACAAGCCATATCAGAACGTTCATCGTGGAATTCAAGCTTCTTGCACGTAGTCTCGAACCAAGATCCAATCCCAAGATCTTTAATTTCACCTACTAATGTATTTGCTGGTTCTATTCCCCAACCATGTATTTACAAGCCATTCGGTATGTTCCTGCTGTGCTCAGATTCAGACTGCTCTTGTTTTGAGGAACCTGAATCAGTTTTGGATCTTATGACGGAAATGAACTTAAATAGCCAACACCAGGACAATCATTCCTTGGCTTTCGACTATGAGCAGGTTTTGGAACGCCTCAAGCATAGAGTAATCCTTAAGGGAGCTTCTCAGCTGTTTCAGTTTAGCGTGGATCAACTTCAAGCAGGCATTGATCTACAGCTAGAAGCAATCGGAATTGGTGGACAGGTAAAACAAACTCTTACTCCTTAACTGAAAGCAAGTATAGTTTCCATTTTTCTTGAGCTGAAGTTGAATGAATAGGAAATCGATAGAGATAAACATTCGAAAAACTTATAGAACTTGTTTCTAAACCTGTATTTCTAACTTCTACAATGCATATATTTGTCGTGGCATCAGACCAGTAACATGAACTCTATAAGGACTAAAGTGAAGAAAAGAGTGGAAGAATCTTTTGCAAAGAAGAAGAATGCCTTTGATCCTGGGAAGAAGCTAAACAAAATGAAAGAAGCTATGACATGGCTAGAGTGGTACAAGAAAGTAACCCTGAAAGAAGGAGGCTACTATGATAGTTACAAACGCAGTGAGTATCGAGGCAGGGAAGCTGTCAAAAGCAGACAAGAAATTGTCAAGTACCAAAGAGTCCTCACTAAGTACTGGAAAACAATGGTTGCAGAAGGAGAGAAAATGCCACAAAGAGAGGAGGCAGTTTTTCGTACTCGTTGGCTGTATGCAGGGACAAACTATAGAAGGATGATCGAACCACTCGACATAGCTGCATACTATATGAAACCAGGGAACACAGACTATGTAAATCTTGGTAGATCCGAGCACTATAAAAAGTTGGAGGAATGGAGGAGAGAAGACAACCCGTCTGGAAGTGGTAACGATAGAAGTAAGTGTGTTAGCCTCACCGAAGATTCGTGCTTTTGGGCATATGTGGAGGAAGCTATTATAAATTCCAAAAGACTGAGAAAAGGGAGTCTACAAGAGAAGGAAAATGCAAGGGAGTATTTGGTTAATTTTGGGGAATATGTTATGAATATGATAAGGAGTTATTCAGTATCCTCTGATATTTTCCAGCTTCATAGTAGCTTCATGAATTGGTGGCAAGAATATAGGCAAGATATTCTAAGCTGTTTGAGTAATTTGCCTTTGGCATTTTACATGGAAAATGGAGAATACAAAAGTTATACTTAGAACTACTTTAGTTGCATACTTAATAAGATTGGCATGTAACAATGTATCCCTCTAACATTCCTGTTTAGTTAATGAAGTTTTATCTTTAGTATCCAAAAAAAAGTTACTGGATTTTACTTTTCAGCTGTAATATCTTAAGAAGCTTGAATATCATTATTCAAATTGTTTGGGGACTATTTTGAGGTGGATTTGAGCTGATTTTCAGATTAAAAACTTGAGGTTGAAAACGACTGCATCTATGTATATCCCCTTTGTATCTCCTATATATCATGTATAACATACACATATTACATATATCCATGAAAATATGGGTATGTTCAGTGATATACACGATATATATACATGTTATATATTTTAACAAGACTAGAGAACTGAAATTTAACGGCAAACTAGTTTCTAACTTTTATGCACTCAAATATCATGATATCACTAAAAATATTGTAACTTCTCTTCCTTGTATGTTTTTTCGGTAGAACTAATTATTTTTCTCTTTAATTGAAAATATGAAGTCTTTTGCCCTTAAAAAATATATATTTTAAATGTATATTTCTTTTGTTAATTATAATTAGTTTTTTTATTTGTTTAATTTTATATTGGATAATAGATAGTAATGTAAAATAACCATATTATGTATTAGTATTGACCTTGCTTAAAGTGCATTAAACATGTTTTAGTCTTAAAATGTGAATATTCATTTTTTTAAAAATTAAAAAAAAATTCCCACTCATTATTACATAAATTATTTTATATGAGATGTTATAGGATTTTTTTTTACTTTTATGACGCATTTTCAATATTTCTAATCTAAAAAAAGACTAAAATATTTTCTCCATGTTGAATTCTTAAGTAGAGTACGGTTTACTCGTGAAATATGGATAAATATAGATAAACTATTATTTTATCCAACCCGTTTGTTGTTCAATCCATTTGTACTCATATCAAATATAGACGAATCGATTTACTATCCATTTAATATTAACTCAATTTCAACTCGCTCAAATTTTATCTAACCGCCCATTTACCCTCACAACTACAATCATCATCTTCATCTAGAGTGGGGGCCATCAGAGTTAGAATATAAGTGAACAAACTTAGAAGCTTAAAGAGTGTGTTTGGTATGAAGGAATCATTTTCTGGAAAATATTTCAATTTTCTCATGTTTGGTTGAGGCAAAAGTTTTGGAAAATGTTTTTCAAATTAACTCATTTTCCTCAAAATTAAGGAAAATGACTTCCCTTCAAAAATTAAGGAAAACATTTTCCAAAGCTCTCCTCCAATTTCAAATTACATTTTTTTTTAGGAAAAACATCAATTTAAAACAAATATTTTTTCAATTTCAAAATTTTATTTTTTCACTCGATCTCTGACCACCCTCCCCCTCACCAAAAAATTAATTTTTCTTTTTAAAAATATTTTCAACTCCAAAATTTATTTTTAAGCTCCTACCTCTCCCCCAGGCCAGCCCCCCTACCCACCCCTACCAGCCCCCTCACCCCCACCCCCAACCCCAACCCCCCAAAAATTAATTTTGGTTTTTAAAAATACTATAAACTTCAAATTTTTATTTTTTCACTCCTACCCCCTCCCTCTGCCCCCCCACTACCCCAACCCCCTATCACCACTATCCAAAAAAAAAAATTGTTTTAAAAAAATATTTTCAATTTCATAAATTATTTAGTATTCTAGTAAAAATAAAAGATGTTCCTCGAAAATATTTTTCATTCATAAATCAAACACTAAAAATCATTTCTGGAAAATATTTTGTACTCACCAACCAAACATGAGAAAATAAGTCCAAAATCTACTTGTTTTCCAGGAAAACATTTTCTAGGAAAACATTTTCCATGGAAAACATTTTCCTTCATACCAAACACACCCAAAATCCACCACACTTTTCTCTATCTCCATTGAACAAGCAGGCATCACAAGGAAACGTGTTGCATGTTTAAAAAAGAATAATTTTTTTTTATATATAAAATTGTAATTTAGCTTTTCAGCATGTTTAAGGCCACAAGAACAAAGGACAATTTTGTACATGTAATCTAATTTTAATTTAGGACCACAAAATATAAATATCTTCTTTATACTCTTAAACTTTGTGTCAAGTCAAACCAGATCGTTCTCTGTGAAACAGAAGGAGTAACTCGTTATCTAAGACTAGTGGTGATAAAAATCTGCTCATTTCTATGAATCTTTTTCGATTCAAATACACATGCGAAATATATTTAAGTTATATAAACAACTAAACATCGAAAACAAATTTTAATTAATGATATAAAAATTTAGTCTATCACTTTTACTAGCTAGCTAGACGATTGAGTATTACTAATCATAGATATCAAAGTGTTCACCTTTCAAATTTGATTTAATTATTATATAAATATTTTGGACAGCGTTATAAGTACATCAATATTAATCTTTTTGACGTGTACATGAACGGTGTGAAGTGTAAAAGAGAAAAAGCTGGTCAACAGTAGGGAGCCATACGCTATGTAATGATGATGAGTGGTGAGTTACAATCACGACTAGGAATAAGAAATTATCACTCATAAATTTTTAGCAAATTAGTAAATTTTTTATATTAATTTTATTAAATTATGAATTATAAGAATACTCTTATTAAACAATGAATTTGTTAAAATTGCTAGATAAATTCCATAACTAATTTTTTTCGAAATGATTTTCATATTATTTGAAAATCAACCTAATATTGTATTTGAAATATGAAAACACTCAAAACCATGTTTTCACTTTATTATATATAAAAAACTAAATCGGGATTCTCCATTTTTTTAATCTCTAGAAAAATTAATTTTTGTTTCTATACCAAAGGTGTGTTTGGTATAGAAATTCGTATAGAATAATACCCTAGGTGTCGTTAAGTTTGAGGTTATAAGATATAATAATCTCGAGATAAAATTTAGGATTATTTTGTCATGTTTTTGATTGGAGGTATTATGTGATCCTTGAATTACTTATCCCACCATTTATATCTTAGTGATGGAATAAGATATACCATATACATGGCGAAGTAATTTATCCTGAAATAATTAATTCTGAAATAACTTACTCCTAACTAAACGACCCCTTAGGATGTGTTTGGCATGAAAACAACAACTATTTTTTTATAGGGAATAAAAAGTTCAGGACAATTTCAAATACAATTTAAAGTAAATTTCAAACAAAATGAAAAAAATTCCAAAAAGTATTTGAAAAGTTCTCATGACCAAATAGATTAACAAACAGTACTCTCACATCTCGTAAAAGGGAAAGAAGCAGAAAAAGGAAATACCAAGATATGATGGAAAATAATATGGTTCTCTCCATTGTACCATTAAAAGCAAAACTTTTTGAATTTAATGGCATCAACTTTTATTGAAAAAGACACACTACTAAGTAGACACTAGAGAATAAGAAACACTAATAGCATATTTCCAATTTATTACTTCTCCGTCCAAAATTATTTATCATATTACGTTTATCGAAAGTCAATTTAATTAATTTTCAAAAGTACATTAGATTACATTAATTCGATATTTTAAACAAAAAAATTAATTATTCTAAAAGTATATAAAAAGTACTTTAAATTACAATTTTTTTGCATATTAATATAATGAAAAATCAAAATTTATTATTTGACTCTAAAAATAGAAACAAATAATATCAGAAGAAGGGAGTATACATAAGTAATATAATACATTGAGGATTATTTAAATTATAAATACAAATTATGCATAAGTATTATATTATATTTGGTGATTATTTAAACTATAAATATATTGATGAAAGGCGAGAGTTCGATTCTTCGCCTTGTGATCTCATATCCATTTTCTTTCCTGATTTCCAATTTTTTATTGTTATTTTTTAATTAAAAAAGAGATAGAAAGAAGCTTTAGCCACTTTTGTAATAGAACAAAAGATTTAGGGCTAAAATCGTAACATTCATGAGTTGGGGTATAAGCTCTAACATTTGAGTAAAAATTACGTGAATAAATTAAACAAATTAGTAAGTTATCTAATATAATTATAGTTTGAATTAATTATCATTTACAATCTCTTTTTAGCTATAATTGTATATGCCTCTCTCCTCTCTACGTAGCAGAAATTTAGCTATACACATATGTATACAAGTATGTATCTGATAGATACGCATATACAATTCTATAATTCACCTCCCCCAACTCTCCGACCTCTCTCGCTCTCCTCTTTCCTCCCTCTCCCAATCTCGCTAGCCTCTCTCCTTCCTCTCCTAATCTTGCTCGTCTCTCTCCTCCCTCTAACATATAACTACGAACTGTAACTTACAAAAATAGCTATATATGAAGCCTAATGAAGTTGATTTTGATGGCTATTCGCAGAACTTCTCTTCTATTTTTTTTTCTCTGAACTATCAAACGAGATACTTTTCTTATTAAGTAATTGAAAACTTCAATTTCTTCAATAACTTAAAGCTTCGGAGTTGAGACAATCGTATATGTAATACAAGATCAAAATATCTATCAATGTTTGAAACTCACATCATCTATTATCAAAAGAAATTTCTACATACTTATCCATGAAATAAATCAAATCAGTACGTGAAAGAATATCTAAATTAACATACATAATAAGTAATCAAATCAGTATGTTTCTATAACATTTTGAACTTTTAAACGAAATGATCACACACGTTTAATAAATATAAACGATCAACGAGTATAACTAATTATTTATGGTACTAGCTTATATCCTAATCCTCCCACTACAATTCTATGTCAACTCAAGCATCCCATATCCTCACATCAATCCAAACAACAAATATATGTAGATCCACACACTCAGTTTGCTGGTATTTTATGAGGGTAATGATGAACATAATGGCAAAAAATCCAACCAACCACACGTAAAGCCAAACTCTCCACCTGATAGTTCAAATTTGGAACTAATTCCAATAACTCTTTACCATTATTATCTCAATAAGTCCAACAACACTCGAGACTCGTTTGATTTGGAATAAAATTTTAAGACAATTAATTTTATTCCATATTTAGTTTGAAGTATTAAGCTAATTCCAAAATTATTTTATTTTGGAATGAAATAATCCTGAGATTCCCAACTACAATAGCTCAACATCGTTACTACTTCCATAGTCTGTTCGTTAACTTGCTACATCAATAAATTAATTTTTTTTAGCTTACTTATCATAGATCTAAACACCAAACATGTTCCCTAATACATATGATTATATTTGACAAGTCTAAAAACTCTTTAAGTATGCGCACTTTGTTGATGTTCTCATACAATTATAAATACACGTTTTGCCTAATACATATATACAAAAGATATATTTTAATCAAAGTGAAACCCTAAATTGATATATTTGATTATAATACCTTCATTGAAGATCTATCGATCTATGTTATATAAAGCATTTGAAAATAGAATTGAAGTAAAAGATGAAATAGCATTTAGATAAAAACAGATCCATTTAAGATTCAGTAACACAACACACCTAAAAACTTCACAAAAAAAAAAAAAAATGAAACCCACCTGCAAATAGCAATATTTCTTCGAGTGCGAGATCTAGTAGTAAAAAAAGTGATAACTTTGCTTGAAATAGCAAAGGGATCGGACCAGGAAGCTTGATTCCCCAACAAAGGAAAAAAAAAAAGTGAGTTTAGAGAGAGAATGGGTTTGTTTCAATTGATCCAAATCAATCAATTAAATATACTCTCTCCATTTTAATTTCTTCGTCGTCTTCATCATCATCATTATCATTATCGCGAAGATAAACATCATTATGATGACCACGTTTTTTCTGACTAAGTGTATGTGGTGATGATAGTAATGATGATATTTTGAAATATTTTTGGTTGTGGGAGCAATGATGACGGCGATGAAAGAAGTAAGGTTTTGGTGGTGATGATTCAGAAAACATGATGATTGCTTTTGATTTTTTTGGGGTTGAAAGTTTAAGGGAGAAAGGAATATAAAGAGAGAAATATAAAGAGAGAGAGAGAGAGAGATGAGGATGATAGTCTCCACCTTCTCAATGTTTTTCGTGCACTCTTTTTTCTTTTCTTCTACCCAAAGTCTCACTCATACTGCCTCTTCCCATAAGGAGAGAGAATTTCTAGTCATTTTTTCTTGTTCTATCTTCATTTTATTTTATTTTATTTTATTTTATTTGCCTTTTTTAAGAATGTGATTACAAGTTTTTATATAAAATATTTTAAATTTTTATGTTTTTTATCGTAGTTATAAATATATAAATTTTATTTTAATTTATTAAATTTTATGCGTAAATTTTTGATCAAATTTAAATTTTATGATTCTTGAAAAAAATAAAAAATATCACATAAATTGAGACAAAAAAAGTATTACTTATATGGATGAATTCTGATATATTTAGTCTTGTAAACTAGAGATGTTAATTGTTACTTTGAGTTTGAATAAACTAAACTATGGTAGAGTTGAATTCATGGCAAACAATCATTTAATCTCATTAGAGATGAAATATGCACGGATTGAACTGAATTTGAACGGATTAAAATAAGCTTGATCAATTTAAATGTTACTTAAGTCGAAATAAACTGAACTATGGGTCATAGTTCAATCCATTCAACTTTTACTATGTTTTAATTCTTTTATTTGTAATTTTATAAGTATTAATACCTAATATATTTTTTTATAACTATGAATAGTATCTATACAAAATACATTTTGACAAAAAAAAAATTTTAAACTACATAGGAGCTAAATAATTTTTCTAAAAGTATCTCGTCTAAGTCCTAACATCCCTCTTTGAGCATCAATTGTATACTGCCCAAAATAGTTTCTGAAAATCAATTTAACATTGACAAAGATAGAAAAAGATTGTATATAGTAACAGGTCTAAAATTTCCTCTTGTAATGTTGTGATTAAAAGTCATATAATATATGAAGTTTGTTTTTTGGTTATAAATTTCAATTTTCTCTTAAAATTTTATATGAAATCAAACATATTACATAAACTAGAACAATAAATAAAAAAATAAAATAGCAGTACAACTACAGAGAATGAACTGTTCCCTCGACAAACAAAAGTGTAATGATCCGTTTTGGATGTATTGCACGCTGCAAATTGTAGATGCAACAAATAACAAGTACTACAGTACAACGAGTTTTAAGAGGAAAAGCTCGAAATAATTTCTTTCTTTAGGTTAAGACTCAAAGTGATTATTAAATTTTCGCATAGAGTACTAATAGTCCTTCATGTTTGTAATATTTATGTATTTTTGGTTCTATCCTAAAATTTTACCTATTTTTTAACATCAATTTTATCCAAAATTTTATATAAGAAATGTTCAGTCGTCTTTTTATATATTTAATATAAATAATATCTCTATCTGAGAGAAGTTTATAAGAAAAACAATTTGTTCTGTTCATTAGAAATATTAATGCAGCTAAACTAAGAACTTCTAATTAACATATGACTTTGCAGGAAAAGAAAAAATTATACTATTTGCGCGTGAAATTATCGTGATGAACCTCTTGACTTTACCTGCAATACGATTTCTACTAAACAAAACAAAGTGTTTTTCTTCTAACATTCTTTGATATGAAGTTGTTATTTCTACTAAATTATAAAATGACAATTGAACATCCCATACATATGTTATGGATAAATCAATGCAAAAAATAGGTAAAAATTTGAAGGAGAACCAAAAGTGCACCAAATATTGCAAACATGATGCACTATTAGTGCTCCATGTGAAAACTCAAAGATCACTTTGAGCCGTAAACCAAAGAAGATCAACTATTTCGAAATAAGTCATTTTATTATATATATATATATATATATATATATGATAACTTATTGTATTATTATGCTATATATGATGTGATAAATAATGGGAAACGTACATAAATTTCATTAGTTAGGAGCTAATTACTTAAATACATTCCGATTTGCAATGTTACATATCTTATTAAATTTTGATGTATCTAGATACATTCAGAGACATACATCTCAAGATAAATGGGTCAAAATTAGATGTAATATATATATATATATATATATATATATATATATACACACACACATTAATGTGTGTATCTAATGTGATTCACATTTATTTGAGATATATAATGAATCTTATTCACCTCCCTCCAAAATCTCGCTCGTCTCTCTATAATTTTAGTGTATCGTAGAGCAAAGATACATATATCAGTGGTAAAATATATAATATTTCAAAAATATAGATAATAATAGTAAATATGATAATGAAGTATGTCTAAGTATATAATTTTTTCACAAATAATTTAAAATTATTTAATACCTTCAGTTGAATACACAATAAAATAATCATATATTTTATTTTAAAATTATTATATATTAAACGATTTATTTTACTCTACTTCAACCACGTGTTGGGCTTTGTGGAGGCTTGTGAGCCGGCCCGACCCATTACTGAAACCCTAGGTTAACCATTTGGTTTTCCTATAAATATGATCCTTGTATTTGTAATTCTTAAGCAGCACAAGTGAAATAAAATCCTCCTGTTACAGTCGTGGAGTAGGGAAACCGAACCACGTTAAATTCTTGTGTGTCCCGTTTGCGTTCCGTTTCTCTTTTCTCTAAATTATTTGTGTGTGTTGTGTGTTTAATTCCCAACAATTGGTATCAGAGCGAGGTTTCAACAACACTGTAACACAAACTGTGAGAAATTGTCACCTAGGGTTCTTGTGTGAAGAACTGTGTGCAGGGAGGAGAGCCGCCGTTACCGTGTGGGTAACCTCAAGCAGCAGCCGGCTAAGAGAACCGCGCAGGGTGCGAACAGCCGTCGTCCGTGTGCTGTCTGTCGCGCCGTTCCGTTGGCCGCCGCGTCGGGAAGGAGTGTGCCGCCGCCGTTCGCAAGCTACAGCCGTGCAAGACGCCGAGGATCTGGAACCGCCATTCGCGAGCAGCAGCCGCCGCGAACCAGGCAGCCCAGATCGAAGGAGATCTGCCGCAGATCGTAGCCCAGCGAGGGAGAAAGCCGCGCAGCAGTAGTGAGGCAGAGAACGCCGCTGCCGTCCAGTGGCCGCCGCGTCGAGGAGCCTCAGATCCAGCCGCGAGCATCCAGATCGTGAGCATCGTCCAAATCGCCGCCCGCTGTCAGAAAACGCCGTTAAGGGAATTGCCGAAGATCTGAAATTAGTTGTACCGAGTATCTCATTTAGTTCTTTGAGATGGCAGAAGATGGGAAGTTCCGAATTGAGAAGTTCGATGGTACAGATTTCAGTTGGTGGAAGATGCAGATTGAAGATTTGCTGGTTCAGAAAGATTTGGACGTAGTGTTGGGTGACAAGCCAGGAAAATTGTCTGATGCAGAGTGGGCAGGTTTGGATCGGAAAGCTATGTCAGTTATCCGACTCTCGTTGACCAAGAATGTTGCTTTCAACATTCTTAAGGAGAAGACAGCGAAAGGCATCTTGGAAGCCTTGTCTAACATGTACGAGAAGCCATCTGCAGCAAACAAAATTTTTCTGATTAGAGAGTTGGTGAACACAAAGATGAAGGAAGGCAGTTCAGTTACCGAGCACATCAACTCATTGAATTCGATCTTAGCCAGACTTTTGTCAGTTGGCATTAAGTTCGATGATGAAGTTCAAGCTTTACTACTGTTATCATCATTGCCTGACAGTTGGTCCGGAACGGTTACAGCAGTTGCCAGTTCAGTGGGACCTAATGGATTCACCTTTGAGAAGATTCGTGATCTCGTTCTTGGCGAGGATGTCAGAAGAAGGAGTTCTGGAGAATCATCAGGTGATATGCTAAACGTCGTCAGAGGCAGAGGAAATAACAGAGGTAGTGGGAGCAGGAACCGAAGAAGGAGTCAGTCGAAGGCTCGGGATGGCTCAGGTGTAACATGTTGGAACTGCAAGGAGGTGGGGCATTTCAGGAATCAATGCCAGAAAGACAAACAAGTCAACATTGCAAAAGACAGCGCCGACGAGGATTTGTTTATCTGTTGCGCGGAGAGCAATGTGGATTCCTGGGTCATGGATTCTGGTGCTTCTTTTCACGCTACCCACAGCAGTGAAGCACTGCAGAATCTGGTTATTGGAGACTTTGGAAAGGTAAGGCTTGCAGACGATAGAGCTCTTGATGTTACGGGCATGGGTGACATGGTGCTGAAGACGCCAGTCGGTTTCTGGACCTTGAAGGATGTCAGAGTTGTTCCAAGCTTGACGAAAAGTTTGATTTCTGTTAGGCAGTTGGATGAACAGGGACATCATGTGAAGTTCGGAAATGGGCAGTGGAAGGTCGTGAGGGGCAATCTTGTCATGGCTCGTGGAACAAAAAGAGGATCGTTGTATATTGTCGGATTACCGTGTGAGGGAGTGACCGTCCCAGTTCAGAAGAAAAACAAAGTCCGGTTCACAGAATCTCGTGGGCAGAAGAAGGTTGTCTTTGCAAGAAAGAAACCCAGAGCCACAGGTCAGATTCAGGATGAATGAGCAAGGAAAGGTTCAGGAAGACCAGTCAGAGGCGTTTGTGGCAGTGGGAGCACCGGCCGTGCTTCAGCCAAGGCTCCTAGAAGACAGTGGGTCAAGAGAACCAGTATTCCAGTTGTTGATACGTCTCTAGAAAATATCTTGCTGAGTATGGAGAGTGTTTGTTCTCAGGGAGTTCTAGGATCCGGCAGTTCGTGTCTCAAGTGGGAGCCGGTAGGGACCGAGGACGAGTCAAGGGCAGTTTCAGCCGTGACTGATGTGTTGAAGCTTCGGGGAGCTTCAACGGGCCTTTCAGTTGACTGATGAGAAGGCCGCTGTAGCAGGAGAGAGTTGAAAAAGATTACTAGACATACAAGTGTTCTAAGTGGATGACAGTTGAAATTCTTCAAGCCTCCAAGTGGGAGATTGTTGGGCTTTGTGGAGGCTTGTGAGCCGGCCCGACCCATTACTGAAACCCTAGGTTAACCATTTGGTTTTCCTATAAATATGATCCTTGTATTTGTAATTCTAAAGCAGCACAAGTGAAATAAAATCCTCCTGTTACAGTCGTGGAGTAGGGAAACCGAACCACGTTAAATTCTTGTGTGTCCCGTTTGCGTTCCGTTTCTCTTTTCTCTAAATTATATGTGTGTGTTGTGTGTTTAATTCCCAACACCACGAAATTGTGAAATGCACTCGACGGGAAAAGCAGAGAAGACATAACTCTATGTCTAGGACCAGTGTCCACTTTGGAAATTATCCATCACTTTGGAGGAACGGTTTGGGCGTAAAGAAGAAAATTAGATCGAGTTGAATTTAATTTAGAGTCTGTTTGACAGTATTATTAGAAGTGGATTATTTTTAAATGTGTTTTTTAAAAGATAAACTTTTTAAAAAGTGCTTTAAAAATAATAATTTATGTTTGGTAAATTCGTTTGAAAGGTGTTTTTGATAAGTAATTTATGTTTGATTATTTCTTTTAAGAAAATGCTTTTGAAAGTCAAATTATGAAAAATAACAAGTATCATATCAATGTGTTTTTAATATTAAAATTATTTTATAGAGACAAACTATTTTAAACAACTAATACAAAAACTTTAATTACATTTTGAATTTAATTAATTAAAATGCACATATTCAAATTTTCAAATCAATATTGTAAATAGATAAATATTGTTGAAAAATATTGAAAAGAAGAATCTATTTGTTATTTGTTACTTATTCTCTTGGATTTAATCTTAGTTATTATCTTCTTTTTTTTTTTTTGTTATAATACGCGAAAAAATTCAAAAATTTGAATTCAAATAAATAATACATAAATTTAAAAAATGAAAATTTGTTATTTGTCACTTTATTGGTAGCGTCTAAATCTTTATTTATTACATTTTTTTTATTCCACAAAATTATTGTTGTTACATTTGTTTTTAATTCTGTAAAAAATACGTAAATGATATGTACAGTAGAAATATGAATAATAACATAAAAAATAAAATAAATTTTATCATATAAAAATTAAAAAATAAAATTTTTAAATGAAAATTAATGAGACTTGTGAGATATGTTAATTAATTAATAAGAGATATATTGATAAATATGTTTATATGTTAGAGATATTTTAGTTTTAAAAAATAATTTCTTTGCTTTGTCTTCTTCTAAAAAGCAGAAACTTTTAGCTTCTACAATAGAAAAATTGTTTGTACTTTCATCCAAAAGCAGTTTCTAAGGATTTACTAAACACTTAAATTTTTTTAAAAAATAAATAATTTTTCTATAAAAAAAAAGAGAAACACTTCTGACTTCCAAATAACAATATCAAACAGACTCAAAATAATGAGTTCATTATGTTTGCTGAAGAATACTTCTTTTTTAAAATTAATAGTTATGTTTAGACAGTTAGGCCCAATACTTATCACATGGTATCAGAGCAGGGCCCCATGTCACTCGATTTTGGGATCTTCAAAAATCAAAATTGTTTTTGACTAAAATCTCCCTCTATCTATAATCTAAATCTAAAGTACTGAACAAAAAATATTCTTGCACTATTTAAAAAATTGCAAGATTCATCTTTCTGTCTATTTTTTTTTAAGAAACTCGAGTCACCAACAAAAAATGTATCAAGTCGAATGAATATATGTACACACGATTAAGCTAGTCCAGTGACGGATGCTCATTCAAGTGCATGGGTGCTTGAGCACCCATTACGTTTGGAGACAACACTAATATAATTTGTATGAATATGTAAATTGAGCACCCACTTTGGTACCAACTTCAAATTACAAATAGTTGAGCATTCATAATTAAGAAATTCTGGATCCGCCACTAAGCTAGTCAAGTTGGGTGATTTTTTGATTTTTAGAAATTGAGGATTAAAATACTCAAACAAAATATATTCAAATGCTAAATATTCTTTGTAAAATAATTGTCCAAATACAACTCTATTTTCAAAAATTTCAAATAAAGTAATTATTATCTAATTTTCACAACAAAACGCCTACATAATTTAACTAAATTACCAGTACTTTTATATATTGTATAAAATGTGAATTGAATTGTCTATATAGTATATACGTGTTATATGTTTTTTTTATTAAAGAGAATCTCTACATAGTTGCACATAAGATCTTTAAAATAATTTTTTTTGACATATCTTTCAAACCATTGGATCCTACTGTATAAATATTTCAAAACTTACGTATTGTTATTTGTTGCAAGTCAATTTACTTGATTATGTAAAAAGAAAAATAATATAAACTAACAACACACAAAATTTATATTATGAGAATAAAATATTTATTTTTTATTCATATCCTTATTCTTTTAGGTAAAATTTATCTTCTCGATTTAGCTAAGACATGACTAAATTAAAAAAAATATTTTTATTTGTTCAATTAGTTTCTTAACAAAAATAGACTGAAGAATGATTCTTGTTATTTTTTGAATAATATAAGAACGTTTTTTTTTGCTCAATTAAATAATATAAAAATGTACATTAGATTTAAGTCATAATTGAGAGATGATTTTAGCTAAAAGCTAGATTTTATAAGTTGGGCCAACAGTAGTACAGTAATTTTCTACTCTAACCAGGCAAATTATATTGCTTTTTCATAAAAATAGGAATGTGATACATTTCATTTAACATTAATATTTGATACATGAGGTAACATATTGAATTTTTAACGTAACAATAATAAATAATCACAATTTCAGTTTATTTTTGTGAAAGTATGTATGGTATTATACAAATCAATTATTATCTAATCTATATTTTTTATAAGCAATTGTCAGGTTTTTGTAAACCAGAAACTCTTCCGCTAACATTAATACATGAAGCTTTAGTCGGATGATCATTGTAACTAAGATTCAAATCTTCAAGTGTTATGCCGCTACATGGATTACTTTTGCTACAATCAATTTTCACTGCAACTTTCGTAGCCGATGTTCCGTGTATATCTTGATATGTTATATCACTTATCTTTACGCCTGAGCCCTATAAAAAAATTGAATAATATAATTAGAGTAAGGTAAGGGAACATGATATATAAATTAATTAACTTGTTCTCAATCAATACCTTATGAGGACAATTTTCATGATTAGGGCAATAATTTTGATCTATGATGATTGGGTTTTTAACATTAACCATAACAATATGTTGAAACAGAACATTTCTAACAAAGCCATTGCTAGGCCTTGCCCAAGTTTTAACTCTCACACCATTTGTTGTTCCACTGAAAGTCACAGTCTTAATTGTCACATTTTGGACTCCTAACTCTTGCTTTTTCCAGCCTAAGCTTCCAATGCTGCAACAACATTATGTTATCGACATACATTATAGTTGAAATGATAAATCAATAAAAATGAAAATAAATTTTGTGTTCCAAACCTTATTCCATGGCCAGGGCCACAAGCAATGCCTTCAATCCATAAGTTAGAATTTCCAGGGCCAATGGATATACAATCATCTCCAGTACCAATTTGTGATTTCACAATACTAACTCCTGATGATAATTTTACATGAATTCCATCTGTGTTGGGACTATCTCCTGGAGCTGATACCTTCACTCCTTGTAGCTTTACGTTACGACATCCGTCTATCAATATTTGAAACTTTTGACTATTCTGTACGGTTACTCCACTCATTATAATATTGTTTGATTTGTAAAAAGTCAATGCCTGCGCCAAAATTCAAGGTAAAATTAAAATTTTTATTCATCATATCAAATACCGAAAAATATTTTTTTTATGGAAAACATAACGAACCGTAGTGCCATCAGGGCAGTCCTCGTACTCCTCATAGTCGGAGTTCTTGCAAGCCCAAAGAGAAGCACCTTGACCATCAAAGGTTCCACCATAGATGGAAACGCCATTGACTTTTTCAAATTTTATCCAATTTTCTTCATTGCCAATCGCATTATAATCAGATGGAGCTAAGAGAGTCCCATCAATGTGTATAGTAATAGCCTTGCTCTGGCATCGTTTGCCATTGAAGTATGCATTACGAATCAAGTAATTTCCACGTGGCACGTAAATAGTGGACGAGCTAGTAGAAGCACAGGCTGCTGACCAGGCACTCAAAAAGGCTTCTGATGAATCAGTTTCTCCATCGGATTTTGCTCCATAATTTTGGACATTGTAAATATTGGTATTTGCTGCTAATGATGAGTTGATTAAAAAGAGGAAGAAAACTGCTAAGGGACTCATTTTGTCCAAATAAAAACTTTTGGAATGATCAAATTGAGGTAATGAGGAATTGAAGTACTTAATTTAGAGTGATATTTATAGGGTGTACCTTAATGATGAAGTCAATAGAAGGTAAAGAGTTTTAATTGTTATTTTTGACTTCATTGAAAGTTAGTTATTTCTTCCAGATTTGGTTCTTGTTGGAAAAAAAAAAGAATAGTTAGTTCAGATAAATATCCAACATATGCAATTGACAATTTTGTTGACAATCTACTTGCGTTACAAACACTGAAAAATAACGTTTTCTGACCTTCAACTTCCCATTTACCTAGTGCTTTCTGGACCCAATTATATGCATAGAATTAATTACGAATGAATTAGGAACAATTGTGTCAAAAAGAATTAGCCAGGTATATAGTACTATTTCAAGTTGTTGATATATATTTATTCTAAGTTGACTATATATTTTTATGGGTGATGAGCTTATTTAATATTTCACTCAGTTCATTTTTATTTGTGTTGTTGCGCTTTTCAAAAATCAATTTGACTAATTTTCAAAGTTATTAGATTACATTAATTTGATATTTTAAATCAAAAATTCAAGAACGATATGAAAAGTACTATAAATTGCAATTTTTTGCATATCAATATGGTGAAAAGATACACATTAAAATGTTAGTCAAATTTTTTACAGTGTGACTCTGAAAATAGAAACCATTTCAATTAAAAATGGACGAAGGAAATAGAAAAATAAGCAAATATTTCATAAATATAAATTAATTACAAATATATACCCCTTACAGTGATACTCACTAAATAATTACTATATATGCATCAATTGATAATTTTTGCTCATACTAAATCAGTATATATGATTGTGTGTGTATATATATATATATATGGGTGATAAACTAAACAAAAAAAGAGAAAAAATAATAATAAAATTATTACTAAATGGTATCTCTAATAAAAGATATAATAAAAAAGAATAAAAATAACAAAAATGAGAAAAGAATAATAAAAAATTAATTAATGAGAAAGAACAAAGTAATAAATGATAAAGATAAAAACAATAAATGAGAAAAAAAGAATAAAAATAATTAAGAATAGAACAAAAAAATTGAATTGGAGCAAATTGGGCCTATAATGTAAAAGCCTGGGAGCTGAGCCTAAAATTAAAGGGAGTTGAAGGAAAACTTGGCTTAAACTAAATAGGGGTATATGCTATAAATTATTTAATATTAATGAATATTTGCTGAACTCATTTAGACTCTATAAAATTATAATTATTTGTATAAATTTAAGGAATCCCATAGTGTAATTCAATAATTACATTCTGTCCCGACATGTTTAGTAATTACAAAAAATCCCTTAAATTTGTTGAGCCGTGATACTTTAGACTACAGTGATACATGGTAAATGATACATGGTAATTTAAAACTGTTAAGAAAAAATAGGGGATAAAAACGGTAGGTTGTTATTAAAACAGCTTAATTTGTGGTAACATATCATTAATCAGCATTAAATCAGCACTTAATTGGATATTAATTTCAAAATTTGAAAATCAAAGATTATATCAATTATTTTGAAAACAATTTTTTTAAACAGTCCGTTAAAATTATAGCTACGAAATTTTATTGTTGTTGCAGTGGGTTTTTGAAGATGAATACTTCGATTTTGATGAGACATTCCGGAATATGGGTGAACGAATTGCAGTATGAAAGTTACAAAATTGATGGAATCGTTGTTGGAGATTCAATTTCGTTTTCTAATCTCAAAGCAGCAATTGCAGCCGAGTTGGATATTGATGTATCAAGGAAAGAAATTGAAATTCGATACATTGTAGAAGATAACTCCTGTCCGATGAAATACATGTATCATAAACAGCGACTAAACAACATACACAAAGATTCTATATGTATCATCAACTACAGCTGATGAGGCATTTATTAAACTTAGTGAATGATACATTATAACAAATTTCAAAACATGTATCAGTACATCAACTAAACAACTAATACCTTACTGATACATGATATCATTCAGGAATTCATACTACATGCAAACATGTGATACATATCTACAACATGTATCAGTGCATTGACTAAACAATGTACACACAGATTATACATGTATCATCAAGCACAGTTTATACTTTACTAAACTTATTGAATGATACATTATAATAATTTTCAAAAACTTAATGATACATATAAAATATTATGATACACAACAAATTCAAAACTTAATGCTGCTTCTTTTTTCCTTTTTTGTTGTATTTTGACAACCTTTGATGTTTCACCAGAGTCTTCGTTTGAATCCTTCTGAAGATTCATAGGATCATGCAAAGACTTTTTCCTATTTTCTTTCCAATTATCATCGTCGGAATCATATATCCTTCTATTAATTAACGGATCCATTACTATGATGTAATAGAACAATTAACAAAAACAAAAAAGAGAAGAAAATATGAATTGATGATTGATAATAATAAAAAGATGCTGGGTTCAAACGATTCCAGATTAGGAAGAAATAGACGATGATGGATTAAGAATAAAAAGAAGAAAAGAAAAAAATATTCTGGGTTGAGATGAATGAAGACGATTAAGGGAAAAAAAAGAAGTGAAACTTGATGTTAGTAAGAACAAAACGGTAGAAGGCACTGGAAGTTCTGCTTCCTGATTTTTTGAATTTTGAAATTCAAAATTTCAAAATTTGGTATTTTATTTAAAATTAATTAAATTTACTAATTCAAAATCAAAAAGCTGATTAAAAGGTTGAGTGTTTAAATGGATAAAATTTAAAATTCAAAAACTGATTTAAGAGGTTGAGTGTTTTAATGGAGAAAAAATAGGCATTAAAATTGGTAAATGTGTATTATAGGAGAGAGAGTGTAATGTATCTAAAAACTTACACTAAAATAAAAAAAAAAGGGAATTATGTAATATTTAAAAAAAGTAGGGAAAATTAGAGAATATAAAACTTATAGTTGTGTATTTAAGTTATTTTTTCTAATTATTTTATATTTTATGGCCCATTTATACAGTTCTCCTTATTTAATAGAAAAATTATTAAGTACATAACATTACTTTATTAATTTTCAATATTTCTATACTTTTTTATAAAAATATAATTTTTTTTATTTTCTCCTAAAAATACTTAATCGGATACTTTATTATTTTGAAGCAAAATCAGACCTTTTTCATTCCCTAATTATCGCCCTCAATCTCTCCCACTAAGATTTGAGTTATCAAATCAAATAATTTTCAATTCAAAAGAATCATATGACTATTCAACCATATTCAGAGTTCAAATTAGATTTTCTCATCTTTTCCATTGTGATTTTTCGCTTTTTTTTTTCTTTTATTGTGTATCAATAATTTAGGCTTGCATTATGCATCTAACATCTAACAAATCTATAATTTTTGTTTCAGAAGATTCTAACAGCAAAGAATTGAATTCTAAAAAGATTGCATGAGCAGATAGTCATGACAAATCAAAGTTCTAGTAAGAAAAAATGGGTAAATAGAGTATATGTATCTATTTCAAAAAATTTGAAAATCCCAAAGAAAAGGGTAAAAAGATTGCCCCTCCCATTATTCGACCAACATTATACACGGTATGCGATATGTATCCTCTATTATTTTTTTAATCTGGTGATTCTTATTTTTCAATTAAGTATCCTCTTTGAAATTTGCAGTTGTTTTTCAGATACATTAATTCTTTGTGAATTTGTTTAAAACTGTTATTGTGTCAAAAGTGAAGAGAACTGTATATAAATAAAGTACTCAAATCACATTTACTTTGTCATAAAGTATTTGACTATTTCATGAACAATTAGTTTGTGTTTTTTGTCACTGTAAATAAGAAATAATGGAATTTGTGTACCTTTTATGTTTTGTTGTTATTTAGTATCAAATAACATGAACATTAATGTATCTAAGATACTTGTTTAATGCTTATTTTGGCGTGTTGGTTGATTTTGTTTCTGTGCATCATATTCCATGATAATTTTCTATATTGTACTTAATACTCAAATCACATTTACTTTGTAATAAAGTATTGACTATTTCATGAATAATTAGATTTGTGTTTTTTTGTTACTTTATATAGGAAATAATGAAATGTGTGTACCTTTTATGTTCTGTTGATTTTGTGTATCAGTCATGTATTGTTAATATGTAGTATAAAATGATATGAAACATAATATTTGAATCAATGTCTGGCCTTTCCCTTTTAGTTATGTATGTATCTTCTTTCTGTTTGCAGTGACTGCAGAACATATGTAGCTGCTTTTGCTGAATGTTTTAGAGATGAAATGAAGGTCTCATCGAACCCTTTCCGAAGTGACTATCGTTGCTCAAAATATACAACATTGTTATTGAAATATGACATCGCCAAAGCCAAGGAGAAATGAGTTATCTAGAATGATGATCCTACAAGGCTAAAGGATGTCTTCATACCATTGGCAGATGATGAACTGATTAATATATAATAGTAGTTTATTTACTGACTTACGAGATAAGTTTTATTGTTTTAAAGATACCTTAAGTGTTTTGGAGTATTCCTTCCCAGGTCAACATTATATTTCTAAGTAATTCATACTTCTAAATTTGAAGAGTTTTTATGTCCATAATTTTGATGTCGCTTTTAAATTCGTTTTCAATACATTTTAATAAATTATTAATTTTTGCATATTATAAGTATTATACATATCACTTCAGTTTATGCTATAGTGAAAATGATACAAAATTCCACAAAATTATTAAGTACATGATACAATATTGTTTTCACAAATAACAAAATTTTATTTTTCACACAACATGGTACAAATTAAATCTTATTAGATTGGTACAAATCAGAACAGATGATACTAAATCAATATTATGTATATGATCCTTAGGTGCTTCAAACAACTAAAATTGAGACGATTTAGTAAACTCATGCCGAAGTTACAAAGATATTAAATATCAGATATACAATTTTGATACCAAATTACTCTAACTTTTTTAAGCTACTATTAAATTTCCAGAAAAATACTATGCACATGAAACACAATTGCGTCCTCAAATATCAAAAATTATATTTATATGATATATATTATTGGTAAAAAATATAATATCCGATACTTAATTATTAGTAGATACAAAATTTAGAAAAAAAGTTATTATGTATATGATATATATCATTGCTTCAAACGATACCTTTTTTACATGTCGTCTCTTTTAACTTTGTCACACAACACAACTATTGATAATACTATTCTATCCGATACAAAATTTACAAACAACTAAGTATCAGACACACAACAACTTATACCAAACTAACTTTATTAAAAATTAAGAATAAAAACATGTAACCAGAATTGAAAACATAACATTTTCATTTATCACATCATAAAATAGTAACCTAAAAGTACTTCATAAAGTATCTAATTTGAGAATTATTAGACATGAAGCATAAAGTACTTCTAAAAAGCATGCATCAAGAATCATTCGGGAAGAAAGTACATGTATGCTTCCCCTTTTCACCTTCAACACACACAATTTCACCTATTGTTGCATCAAAATTTTGTATCTCTTCCTCACTTTTATCCGATGTATCAATGCATAGTGAATACATACTGAATCCTACCTCATGTTTCTTCATTTCTATGTACAACTTCACCCCATATCATTTAGAATACACAATGGAGACAAATTACCTTCAACAATAGATCTGATCTCGATTTTTTTTCAATTCTATCAATATCAATTCAACTGCAATTGCTGAAATAATATCTGCGAACGAAATATTTTCTTCAACTACTATCACATCACTTTTGTATCGCTCGTATTTAACATCACTTTCCCATGATCCAAAATGCCTTAACAAGATCATCATTTCGAATCTTTACAAAACTGCGTTGGTGCAAAATTGTTTGAGTCAAACTTTTAATGTTTTTTCGAAGTTTAGGAAGAAATTTTCACAATTTAAAATTTAAAAATTATAATTCAGTTAGAGGTTTATGTCTGATTGGTTGAAGGAAGAAACGTAGACATAATTTGTGGGAATCAATTAATTTCTGTTTTTAATTGCTTATTTAACACTTAAACTGATAATAACAACTTAATAATTTAAGTATCAGTTGTTATTGACTAAAGTATCTGCATACAATATTATGTATTCGAAAAACACTAAAAGAAAGAAATTTTTAGTAATTAATGAAAGAATAAATATAAAAACGTATTTTCTTTCTTATACAACGTAATTTGCCTAATTTTTACTTTAATATACGAAACTCAATCCTCATATGGATTATTTTGGGAGAGTCTATAGGGATTATAGACTACTAGGTATTTGGGTTTAAGAAATATCACACAAGGTTAATAACATACATGCATCACATGCATTGAGTTAAACACATGTTGAACTATGTGTTTGCAATTTAGAAGTTACTACAAAATGCTTGTTGAAAACCCAAACAAAATTGGACTTTAGGATGGTATAGATATATCTGAATTATTCTGAAGGACGGCGATTGTCCTAACTCCCAAGGTGGATTTGAAATAGTCAAGTCGCACAACAAATTTACAACATCTATATATCGATCTTTTTATATATTTTATCTGCCTTAATTTATGTGATACACTTTAAATTTTAACTGTCAAATATTTTTTATTTTGTAAAGTTTAACTTGCATGTTTTTAAATTGACAATGGGATAATGTCCAAGTACCCCCTCAACCTATGCCTGAAATCCCAAAGACACACTTATACTATACTAAGGTCCTATTACCCCCTTGAACTCATTTTATTAATAATTTTTTACTCCTTTTCGGCCTACGTGGCCCTATCTTATGGGCCCAACGATGGTTGACTTTTTTTTTCAAACTAGTGCCACGTAGGCAAAAAAGGGGTAGAAAATTACATATAAAAGAAGATCAGGGGGGTAATAGAACCTTAGTATAGTATAAGTGTGTCTCTGGGATTTCGGGCATAGGTTGAGGGGGTACTTGGGTATTTTCCCAAATCAATACGACTTATAGTACATTCTACCTAATTTATAATTAAATGTAAATTTTATTTCACTTTTTTAAAAAAGTATATCATACCTAAGTCTACTTTAGAAATTCAAAAGTTTGATACTCAATATTTGAATCGTGCATTATAAAAAGTCAATATGAAACATGGAATCCCATGGATACGTGCATGCATGCAAGAAATATGGAACTGATAAGAGGATTTTTCTTTTAAATGGATAGTTGTATAAAATGACAAACTAATAATATAAAATAAATAGAGTAGTTACCATTTGATTATTTTTTGTTCCTTAGCAAACTGTTTGTCAGTCCCTCTCTCCCTCATATTCTAGCTCGCCACTCTCCCTCTCTCTCGCTTTCTGTCGCTCGTCTCTCTCGCTTTATACAATAGAATTGTATAAATTGTGTTTCTAATTGTGTAAAGCGAGATAAAACTCTATAAACGCATGCAAATACATATATCTTCGTCCTATACACTTATAATTTTACAATACAAATATTTTCCTGTCCAAGTCTCTTTTGCCTATCTCGTTTTATAAAAATTCAAATTGTATATAATTTTCTCTCTTTCTTGTTTTATACAATTCGATTCAATTGTATATTCCCTCCACAAGTCTCTTTTTGCCTTTCTCTCTTTCTCGTTTTATTCAATTCAATTGTATATAATTTCTCTCTTTCTCGTTTTATACAATTCAATTGTATATAATTTTTCTCTTTCTCGTTTTATACAATTCAAATTGTATATAATTTCTCTCTTTCTCGTTTTATACAATTTGCTTCAATTGTATATGTATAGCGAATTATACATATATAAGTTTGATATGAAACACAATTATGCAAACTCTGCTATAACATATGAATATGAAGTCTATATTTGCTATATCTAAAAGTTGCCCTTTTATTAATTACTGGGTCAGTACACCAATAGGCCACCTACCATTTCACCTGGCTGGCCTTACCAGCCTGTGGGTGAATCTGAATCGGCCCAGGCTGGCTTCCGATCCGAACCTTACCAGACGCGAGCCTGAGCTCCAACTTTAATGGGCTGAAACAGGATGGATTGGCCCAATTGCCAAACTTAGTATCAATTCAACTTTAAATGAGCTCAAACTCTAGATTTAGCTTACTAAATAATTTTGAATTGATAAAATATCAAACATTTCAAACTCAAAAGTTTTCAAATCACGTCTATATCATCCCATATTTCTTTTTATATATACTTTTCAAAATGGTAAAAAAAGTTTAGCTTTTTTTTTGTCAACAACAACTGCAAAGAAAAAAAATCCGTTCACATTACTCATTTCAAAACTTGTAATTTTCTTCTCTCTCGTAAGTTAGTTATGCGGTGAACACACGTTGATGCCTTTATGAGATACTATATAGGAAGGAACCATGCCATATTTATTTTCTCAACAACCGTCTTTTTGTAACAAAATATAAATTTATATTAAAAGAAATTGAATTTGCTCCTAGTAATTATTAATTTTTTAAGTAGAAATTGAAACATAACGTTGTGCCCAAAGGAGTTATTCCTCTGGTGAAATTAGGTTGTAGGCCTAACTCACACCCCAAAGGAGGATTCTTCAAACCTTACAAGGAATCTATCCATCTTATTAACCACCAACGTGGGACTTTTGTCATTCTTTAACACCTCCTAGGCAATAGCTGATCGATATGAAAAATAGAGTTTATGGCCAAAATAATTTGGTCGATTTTATAATTAAAAGAGGAATATGATAACAATTAATTCATTTAACATAATTGATACATGATGGACATATTGAATTTTCAACAATACAATAGAATGTTCTTTATAATGTAATCACAACTTCAATTTCATTTTTTTTGAATTACAAATAAATTTAGTTTATCTAATTTTTCAATAGGCAATTGGTAGTTTTTTGTAAACCAGAAACTCTTCCTCTTGCATTAACACATGAAGCTTCAGTCTGCTGATTTTGATAACTAAGATTCACACCTTCAAGTGTTATGCCGCTGCATGGATTAGTTTTGCTACAATCAAGTTTTACTGCGATCTTTGTGGCTGATGTTCCATGTATGTCTTGATATGTTATATCGCTTATCTTTATACCAGAACCCTAGAAAAGAAAAACGAACAATATAATTAGTTTAAGGTAAGGGATCAACATGATCTAATCTTATCATTACTGTGATAAACAAATCAACTTGTTTCATCAAATACCTGATGAGGACAACTTTCATGATTAGGACAATAATTTTGATCTGTGATGATTGGGTTTTTAACATTAACCATAACAATATGTTGAAAAAGAACATTTCTAACAAAGCCATTGCTAGGCCTTGCCCAAGATTTAACTCTCACACCATTTGTTGTTCCACTAAAAGTCACAGTCTTAACTGTCACATTTTGGACTCCTAACTCTTGTTGTTTCCAGCCTAAGCTTCCAATGCTGCAACAACATCAAGTTTTGGACATACATTTTAGTTGAAAATATAAATCAATTATAAAAATGAAATAAATTAATTTTGTTTATAATAAATATACTAATTTTTATGTTTCAAACCTTATTCCATGGCCAGGGCCACAAGCAATGCCTTCAATCCATAAGTTTGAAGTTCCAGGGCCAATAGAGATGCAATCGTCTCCAGTACCAATATGTGAGTTTATAATGCTAACTCCAGATGATAATTTTACATGAATTCCATCTGTGTTGGGACTATTTCCTGGAGCTGATACCTTTACTCCTTGAAGCTTTACGTTACGACATCCGTCTACCAATATTTGAAACATTTGGCTATTTTGTACTGTTACTCCACTCATTATAATGTTGTTTGAGTTGTAAAAAGTCAATGCCTGCGTCAAAATTTAAGATAAAATTAAAAATAGATGATTGTACTTGTATGACATAATATTCAATTCTTTCTTTACACACTGTATGTATGTTTTTGGAATATAATTCTTATTCGTCATGCTAAACACTGGAAAACATTTTCCATGGAAAACTGAACGAACCGTAGTTCCATCAGGGCAATTCTTGTTGTTGGGGTTCTTGCAAGCCCAAAGAGATGCACCTTGACCATCAAAGACACCACCATAGATGGAAAGGCCATTAACTTTTTCAAATTTTATCCAATTTTCTTCATTGCCAATCACATTATAATCAGATGGAGCTAAGAGAGTCCCATCAATGTGTATAGTAATAGCTTTGCTCTTGCATGTTTGTCCATTGAAGTTTGCATTGTGAATTAAGTATTTTCCAGCTGGTACATTGATAGTGGAAGGGGTATTAGAAGCACAGGCTGCTGCCCATGCATTCAAAAAGGCTTTTGATGAATCAGTTTTTCCATCGGATTTTGCTCCATAATTTTGGACATTGTAATTATTGGTATTTGCTGCTAATGATGAGTTGATTAACAAGAGGAAGAAAATAGTTAAGGGACTCATTTTGGTAAGTATAAAGCTTTTTGAAGGATTCAAAAGACTTATCAAATTATAAATTGAGGTAATGAGGAATTGAAGTAGTTAAGAGGGATATTTATAGGGTGAGTGAATTAAAGTTGTTGCTAATTAACTTTAGATTTCAATGAAAGTTAGGTTAATTTTCATTCACATTTGGTCATGCTGGAGATATGGAAAAATGAGACTTGCGATAACATATGCATCAATCACATGGTGTAGGCAATTGTTGACACCCATTGTTGTGTTATAAACATTGAAAAACAGCATTTTACATACTTTGATCTTACCATTTACTCCAAAATTATAACTTGTGCAACAGACTCATGTCCAATATTTGCCTAAATATATAACATTACACAAATTAATTTTGAATAATGAATTACCATATTTGAGTGTAAGAAATATCACACAATGTTAATAATATAACATGCATTGAATTAGACACATGTTGAAGTATTTACAAATTAGAAGTAATCATAACATGCTTATTCAAAACTCAGAACCCAAACAAAAGTGGACTTTCGTACACATATATCTGAAGATGGCGATTGTCCTAACTCCCTACATGACGTTGAAATAGTCAAGTCTCACAACAATTTCACAACATTGGACTTACTAAATAAATATACTTCGCTTTTAATATACGTGACATTTTTCAAATTGTGAGAGTTGAATAGTTTTTTTTTTTAAATAGTTGACTGAAATATTTTCATCCACCATTTATATATTTTGAATTGTCAATTATTATAACTTATATTTTGTAGTTTCTACCTGTTTAAATTCAGGGCCGTCTCAACTCCTATGCCATTAAAGTCATCGCTTGGGGCCTATATTTTTTAGGGCCCCCATTTTTAAAAAAAAATTACTTATATATACCAAATACATAAACAAATTCCTAAACTTTGTTGGGTTTTTCTTGTCAGGTACCTCAACTATGTTATTTTCCTATTGAATTATTGAACTACCTATAATTTGTTCCTTTTGAACACTGTGACTGATGTGGGACCAAATATTGTGAGTGGTATTAATAGAGGATACGTATGTTGTACAGAACTTATTAGTCCAATTGATAGTGAAAATATTCAAAAATAATTGTGTTTTACTTCAAGTCATTTGAAGACATTAGAAAACAAATGAGACTAACACATAGTTTGTCTTCATTAATTCAATTAAAATCATTACAATACGAATACAACTGAAGGCATTTACAATAGAAAAGCTGATCAAAATCAGCCAACAGTGTTAGGAACAAATTATGGGTGGTTCGATGATTCAATAGGAGAATGACGCAGTTGAGGTACTTGAAGGGAAAAAATCAACAAGTTTAGAGATCTGTTTATGAGTTCGGCCACTTATATATGTTTTTTTTTTTAAAAAAAAAAATATATATATATATGTATTATGAGTTCTATGATTTCTTTTAAAGAAATTGCATATGAGATGAATATAAACCATTGAATTTCGTAAGAAACCATTTGATAAAAATGTAGATAACGAAATCACAAAGTCCCTTAAAGAATCTTTCTAGAGTTGATTACTTTATATATATATATATATATATATATATGTGTGTGTGTGTAAAGTAGATCAAACCATTTCGATTTTTTCACTTCAAAATGGACTTGAATCAATTGAAACATATGAAAATATTTTTGATTTCTTGTTTAATGCTTAAATATTGAGATTACTAGATGATGTGAATTTTAAAAACTATTGTCTTAATCTTGAATTTTCTTTAACATATAATAGTTCTTCTAATATAGATTATTTAAATTTATTCTTTTGAATTAAAAGTGTTTAGAGAAATAATACAAGTAGAAGAGAATGATCTAATGAAAATACACAATAAAATAAAAAGACTTGATTCTTTTCCGAATACACATATTGCTTATAGAATAAGTTAACAGTTACCCCAGCCGAAAGAAATTTTTTCAAAATTAAAATTGACTAAATCTTCTTTAAGATCAACATCTCAAGAGAGCTGGATTGAATGAACTAGCTATATTATCATTTGAAAAGGAATTATTAAAACAAATTGATTATAAAATAGTACCTAATCACTTCACATCTAAAATAGCTAGGAAAAAACATTTTAAATAAAAATATATATAATGATAATAATAATAGAGTCCCCTCTCTTAAGTTTTGCTTTAGAGTTTTAGACCCACAATGTTGTTGAGTTTGACCAATCTAGTTTCCAACTATATGTAAATTTTATTTTTTAAAAAGATTATGTCCAAATTTACGATTAAATTCAAAAAATTGATGTTCGAAATTTGAACCTTTTATTTGAAAAAGTCAATGTGAAACATGGAAACCCAAAACACAAGGGATACGAGCATGCATGTAACAAATATGCAGTAACCAATTTTCCACGTCTACTTTCTGCATATGTGATGTAACTATTAGGATGATAAGATGGGTGGACTCAATATAAGTCTTGACAATCCTCTAGAGCAGGGTGCACCAGATGATAAGCACTGGGCGTGAGGTGGATGTTAAAGAATGACAAAAGTCTCACATCGGTAGTTAATGAGATGGGTGGACTCCTTATAAAGCTTGGGCAAGAATGACAATAGTCCCACATCGGTGTTTAATGAGATGAGTGGACTTCTTATAACACTTGGACAATTCTCCTCTCTTTGAGCTAACTTTTGGGTGTAAATTAGGCTTAAGTCCTAATTCAATATATTAGTTATCATAGCTTTAATATTCTTTGTTTATTGATATCTTATTTTTTTCTCTTTTTGGAAGCAGAGAAGAGGTAGGGTGGAGGAAGGGAGGACCGATCACATGAGCTATAGATATTATTTGCTTATTAATTGAATATGTCGTAGAGTGTTTTCAAATAATTAGGGACCGAAGGATATACAGTTGAGCATATTGGTAAAACATATCGTCTTTTTAGAAATTCAAAATTTGACGAGCAAAAAAGGAACGGAGGATGTAATGTAACGACAATTATATCATTGTTATATAGCAAAAACTTTTATTTTGTTATCATAAATTCAAGTTTTTGAGCTCAATGTTAAGCGAGTTTCAACCTTGTTGCCAAACGAAATTATATCAATCCAACTTCAAATGAGCTCAAACTCAGGATTTAGATTCACTGAATAATTTTGAAGAAGAACAAGACTCAAACATTTCAAACTCAAAAATCATAAGTTTCTATCTCTTCTACTCATCGTCTTTCATCAATTTGTCCAATTTCTTAACTCTGATCTGGAAAATTAGGTAAGCTTTTTCATAAATATATGAATGTGATATTCATTTAACATTAATTGAAACATGAGGTATATATTGAATTTTTAGCATTACAATCAAATATTCTTTATAATAATAATCACTACTTCAATAATTCCATTCTTGTGATAGTATACACACAAATTTAATTTATCTAATTTTTTAATAGGCAATTGGTAGGTTTTTGTAAACCAGAAACTCTTCCTCTGGCATTAACACATGAAGCTTGAGTCTGCTGATTTTGATAACTAAGATTCACATCTTCAAGTATTATACTGCTACATGGATTGCTTTTGCTACAATCAAGTTTCACTGCAACTTCTGTAGCCGATGTTCCATGTATATCTTGATATGTCACATCACTTATCTTTATACCCGAGCCCTAAAAAAATGAACAATATAACTAATTAGATTAAGGTAAGGTATCAACATGATTTAATGTTATATCATTATTCTAATAAAAAAAAAGTAATATGTTTAATCAATACCTGATGAGGACAACTTTGATGATTAGGGCAATAATTTTGATCTATGATGATTGGGTTTTTAACATTAACCATAACAATATGTTGAAACAGAATATTTCTAACAAAGCCATTGCTAGGCCTTGCCCATGTTTTCACTCTCACACCATTTGTTGTTCCACTGAAAGTCACAGTCTTAACTGTCACATTTTGGACTCCTAACTCTTGTTGTTTCCAGCCTAAGCTTCCAATGCTGCAACAACATCAAGTTTTGGACATACATTTTAGTTGAAAATATAAATCAATTATAAAAATGAAATAAATTAATTTTGCTTATAATAAATATAATTTTTATGTTTCAAACCTTATTCCATGGCCAGGGCCACAAGAAATGCCTTCAATCCATAAGTTTGAAGTTCTAGGACCAATAGAGATGCAATCGTCTCCAGTACCAATTTGTGATTTCATAATGCTAACTCCAGATGATAATTTTACATGAATTCCATCTGTGTTGGGACTATTTCCTGGAGCTGATACCTTTACTCCTTGAAGCTTTACGTTACGACATCCGTCTACCAAAATTTGAAACTTTTGGCTATTTTGTACGGTTACTCCGCTCATTATAATGTTGTTTGAGTTGTAAAAAGTCAATGCCTGCACCAAAATTTAATGTAAAATTAAAAATAGATGATTGTACTTGTATGACATAATATTCAATTCTTTCTTTGACACACTGTATGTATGTTTTTGGAATATAATTTTTATTCATCATGCTAAACACTGGAAAACATTTTCCATGGAAAACTGAACGAACCGTAGTGCCATCAGGGCAATTCTTGTTGTTGGAGTTCTTGCATGCCCAAAGAGAAGCACCTTGACCATCAAAGGTACCACCATAGATGGAAAGGCCATTGACTTTTTCAAATTTTATCCAATTTTCTTCATTACCAATCACATTATAATCAGATGGAGCTAAGAGAGTCCCATCAATGTGTATAGTAATAGCCTTGCTCTTGCATGTTTGTCCATTGAAATATGCATTGTGAATCATGTATTTTCCAATTGGAACATTAATAGTGGAAGGAGTATTAGAAGCACAGGCTGCTGCCCATGCATTTAAAAAGGCTTTTGATGAATCAGTTTTTCCATCGGATTTTGCTCCATAATTTTGGACATTGTAAATATTTGTATTTGCTGCTAATGATGAGTTAATTAACAAGAGGAAGAAAATAGCTAAGGGACTCATTTTGGTAAGTATAAAGCTTTTTGAAGGATTCAAAAGACTTATCAAATTATAAATTGAGGTAATGAGGAATTGAAGTAGTTAAGAGGGATATTTATAGGGTGAGTGAATTAAAGTTGTTGCTAATTAACTTTAGATTTCAATGAAAGTTAGGTTAATTTTCATTCACATTTGGTCATGCTGGAGATATGGAAAAATGAGACTTGCGATAACATATGCATCAATCACATGGTGTAGGCAATTGTTGACACCCATTGTTGTGTTATAAACATTGAAAAACAGCATTTTACATACTTTGATCTTACCATTTACTCCAAAATTATAACTTGTGCAACAGACTCATGTCCAATATTTGCCTAAATATATAACATTACACAAATTAATTTTGAATAATGAATTACCATATTTGAGTGTAAGAAATATCACACAATGTTAATAATATAACATGCATTGAATTAGACACATGTTGAAGTGTTTACAAATTAGAAGTAATTATAACATGCTTATTCAAAACTCAGAACCCAAACAAAAGTGGACTTTGGTACACATATATCTGAAGATGGCGATTGTCCTAACTCCCTACGTGACGTTGAAATAGTCAAGTCTCACAACAAATTCACAACATTGGACTTACTAATTAAATACTCCTCGCTCTTAATTTACGTGATATTTTTTCAAATTATTAGAGTTGAATAGGTTTTTTAAAAAATAGTTGACTGAAATATTTTCATCCGTCATTTATATATTTTGAATTGTCAATTATTATAACTTATATTTTGTAGTTTCTACCTTTTTAAATTCAGGGCCGTCTCAACTCCTATGCCACTAAAATCATCGCTTGGGGCCTATATTTTTTAGGGCCTCCATTTTTAAAAACAATTATTTATATAGGCCAAATACATAAACAAATTCCTAAACTTTGTTGGGTTTTTCTTGTCAGGTACCTCAATTATGCTATTTCTTCCTATTGAATCATTGAATTACCCATTATTTATTTCTTTTAAACACTGTTGACTGATGTTGGACCAGATATTGTGAGGGGTATTAATAGAGGATACATATGTTGTTCCAAAACTTATTAGTCCAATTGATAGTGAAAATATTCAAAAATAATTGTGTTTAATTGAAGTCGTTTGAACACATTAGAAAACAAATGAAACTAACACATAATTTGTCTTCATTTATTCAATCAAAATCATTACAATACGAATACAACTGAAGGCATTTACAATAGAAAAGCTAATCAAAATCAGCCAACATTATGGGTGGTTGAATGATTCAATAGGAAAATGACGCAGTTGAGGTATTTGAAGGGGAAAAATCAACAAGTTTAGAGATCTGTTTATGAGTTCAGCCACTTATATATGTTTTTTTTTTTTAAAAAAAAAAAAATAAATATATATATATATATATATATATATATTATGAGTTCTATGATTTCTTCTAAAGAAATTGTATATGAGATGAATATAAACCTTGAATTTCGTAAGAAACCATTTGATGAAAATGTGGATAATGAATCACAAAGTCCCTTAAAGAATCTTTCTAGAGTTGATTAAACCATTTCTATTTTTTCACTTAAAAATGGACTTGAATCAATTGACACATATGAAAATATTTTTGATTTCTTATTTAATGGTTAAATATTGAGATTACCGGAAGATGAGAATTTTAAAAACTATTGTCTTAATCTTGAATTTTCTTTAACATATAATAGTTCTTCTAATATAGATTATTTAAATTTATTTTTTGAATTAAAAGTGTTTAGAGAAATAATACAAGTAGAAGAGAATGATCTAATGAAAATGGGAAAATGCACAAGTACCCCCTCAACCTATGCCCGAAATCTCAAAGACACACTTATACTATACTAAGGTCCTATTACCCCCCTGAACTTATTTTATAAGTAATTTTCTACCTCTTTTTAGCCTACGTGGCACTAGTTTGAAAAAAAGTCAACCATCGTTGGACCCACAAAATAGTGCCACGTAGGCTAAAAAGGGGTAAAAAATTATTGATAAAATAAGTTCAGGGGGGTAAAAGGACCTTAGTATAGTATAAGTGTGTCTCTAAGATTTCGGGCATAGGTTGAGGGAGTACTTGGGCATTATCCCAATGAAAATACACAATAAAATAAAAAGAGTTGATTCTTTTTCGAATACTCATATTGCTTATAAAATAAGTTAACAGTTACCTCAGCCGAAAGAAATTTTTTCGAAATTAAAATTGACTAAATCTCCTCTAAGATCAACATCTCAAGAGAGCTAGATTGAATGAACTAGCTATATTATCATTTGAAAAGGAATTATTAAGACAAATTGATTATAAAATAGTACCTAATCACTTCACATCTAAAATAGCTAGGAAAAAACATTTTAAATAAAAATATATATGATAAAAATAATAATAATAGAGTTCCCTCTCTTAAGTTTTGCTTTAGACCCATAATGTTATTGAGTCTGACCAATCTATTTTCCAACTATATGTAAATTTTATTTTAAAAAAGATTATGTCCAAATTTACGATTAAAATTCAAAAAATTGATGTTCGAAATTTGAACCGTTTATTTGAAAAAGTCAATGTGAAACATGGAAACCGAAAACACAAGGGATGCGAGCATGCATCAAGATATATGCAGTAACCAATTTTCCACGTCTACTTTCTGCATACGTGATGTAACTATCAGGATGATAAGATAAATATTATGTCAAAGAATGACACAAGTCCTACATCGATGGTAAATAAGATGAGTGGATTTCTAATAAGGCTTGGACAATCCTCCAGAGAAGGATGCACCAGATGATAAGCACTGGGCATAAAGTGGGGTGTTAAAGAATGACAAAAGTCCTACATCGGTGGTTAATGAGATGAGTGGACTCCTTATAAGGCTTGGGCAAGAATGACAGTAGTCCCATATCGGTGGTTAATGAAATGGGTGGACTCCTTATAAGACTTGGACAATCCTTCTCTCTTTGAGCTAACTTTTGGGTGTGAGTTACGCCTAAGTCCTAATTCAACATATTAGTTATCATAGCTTTAATATTCTTTGTTTATTGGTATCTTCTTCTTTGTTTCTCTCTTTTTGGAAGCAGAGAAGAGGTAGGGTGGGGGGAAGGGAGGACCGATCGCATGAGCTCTAGATATTATTTGCTTAATAATTGAATATGTCGTGGAGTGTTTTCAAATAATTAAGGACAATAGGATATACACTTGGGCATATCGATAAAACATATCGTCTTTTTAGAAATTCAAAATTTGACAAGTAAAAAAAGATGGAGATCGTATTCTTTTGGTAGAAGATTTAATGGCAATCGAGTTAATAACATTATATCCAGATTCGCTAAAACATTAATTAGAAACTTTTGTATTATGGAGTGTTGGTTTCCATTTATAAATTATCATATTATATTATTATAATTAAATATAATATAACGACAATTATATTATTATCACTAAATATAATGTAATGTAACAACAATTATATCATTGTTATATAGCAAAATCTTTTATTTCTTATAGTAAATTCAAGTTTTCGAGCTCAATCTTAAGCGAGTTTCAACCTTGTTTCCAAACGAAATTATTTGGTTTAACTTCAAATGATCTCAAACTCAGGATTTAGCTTCATTGAATAATTTTGAAGTAGAACAAGACTCAAACGAACAAGACTCAAACATTTCAAACTCAAAAATCATAAGTTTTTATCTCTTTCTACTCAGCGTCTTTCATCAATTTGTCCAATTTCTTAACTCTGATCTGGAAAATTAGGTAAGCTTTTTCATAAATATATGAATTTGATATCCATTTAACATTAATTGAAACATGAGGTACATATTGAATTTTTAACATTACAATCAAATATTCTTTATAATATAATCACAACTTCAATAATTCCATTCTTGTGATAGTATACGCACAAATTTAATTGATCTAATTTTTTAATAGGCAATTGGTAGGTTTTTGTAAACCAGAAACTCTTCCTCTGGCATTAACACATGAAGCTTCAGTCTGCTGATTTTGATAACTAAGATTCAAATCTTCAAGTGTTATGCCGCTACATGGATTACTTTTGCTACAATCAAGTTTCACTGCAACTTCTGTAGCCGATGTTCCATGTATATCTTGATATGTCATATCACTTATCTTTATACCCGAGCCCTAAAAAAATGAACAATATAATTAATTAGATTAAGGTAAGGTATCAACATGATCTAATGTTATATCATTATTCTAATAAAATAAAAAGTAATATGTTTAATCAATACCTGATGAGGACAACTTTGATGATTAGGGCAATAATTTTGATCTATGATGATTGGGTTTTTAACATTAACCATAACAATATGTTGAAACAGAACATTTCTAACAAAGCCATTGCTAGGCCTTGCCCATGTTTTAACTCTCACACCATTTGTTGTTCCACTGAAAGTCACAGTCTTAACTGTCACATTTTGGACTCCCAACTCTTGTTGTTTCCAGCCTAAGCTTCCAATGCTGCAACAACATCAAGTTTTGGACATACATTTTGGTTGAATATATAAATCAACTATAAAAATGAATAAATTAATTTTGCTTATAATAAATATAAGTTTTATGTTTCAAACCTTATTCCATGACCAGGGCCACAAGCAATGCCTTCAATCCATAAATTTGAAGTTCCAGGGCCAATAGAGATACAATCATCTCCAGTACCAATTTGTGATTTCATAATACTAACTCCAGATGATGATTTTACATGAATTCCATCTGTGTTGGGACTATTTCCTGGAGCTGATACCTTTACTCCTTGAAGCTTTACGTTATGACATCCGTCTACCAATATTTGAAACTTTTGACTATTTTGTACTGTTACTCCGCTCATTATAATGTTGTTTGAGTTGTAAAAAGTCAATGCCTGCACCAATATTTAAGGTAAAATTTAAAAAAGACATAGTTGTGGTTGTTTGACATAAAACTAAAACGGAAGTGTACATGTTTTCGGAATATTCATCATACTAAACACTGGAAAACATTTTTTTAAGGAAAACATAACGAACCGTAGTTCCATCAGGGCAATTCTTGTTGTTGGAGTTCTTGCAAGCCCAAAGAGCAGCACCTTGACCATCAAAGGTACCACCATAGATGGAAAGGCCATTGACTTTTTCAAATTTTATCCAATTTTCTTCATTACCAATCACATTATAATCAGATGGAGCTAAGAGAGTCCCATCAATGTGTATAGTAATAGCTTTGCTCTTGCATGTTTGTCCATTGAAGTTTGCATTGTGAATTAAGTATTTTCCAATTGGCACATTAATAGTGGAAGGAGTATTAGAAGCACAGGCTGCTGCCCATGCTTTCAAAAAGGCTTTTGATGAATCAGTTTTTCCATCGGATTTTGCTCCATAATTTTGGACATTGTAAATATTAGTATTTGCTGCTAATGATGAGTTGATTAAAAAGAGGAAGAAAATTGCTAAGGGACTCATTTTGGCAAGTATAAATAAAGCTTTTTGAAGGATATAAAAGAATTATCAAATTATAATAAATGGAGGTGATGAGGAATTGAAGTTGTTTAGAGGGATATTTATAGGGTGAGTGAATTAAAGTTGTTGCTAATTAATTTTGGATTTCAATGAAAGTTAGGTTAATTTTCTTCATATTTGGGATTTGGGTAAATAAGATTTTGGGATAACACATACAATCACATGGAGTAGGCAATGGTTGGCACGCTAGCTAGTTGTATTATAAACATTGAAAAATAACGTTTTGCATTACCTTACTCTTCCCATTTACTCCAAAATTAAAACTTAGTCCGACTAACTCATGTCCAATATTTGCCAAAATATCATTACATTTATGGAATTACTATAATTCTAAATAATCAATCACCATTGATCATATCGACACATCTAGATAGACAAATGCTTGCAAATAAATTAGGAACCAAGTCAAAAATAGATTAGGTAGATATATTGCTTTTTCAAGTTCGAATATTTTTAACCTAAATTGACTAAATACATATTTTATGGATAAGGAGCTAGCTTAATTATTAATTTAATTTGTGGTACTCATATGGATTATTTAGGGTGAGTCTATAGGGAATTATAGGTTAATAGGTATTTGGGAGCTATTAAGAAAGATCCCACAAGGTCAATAACATGCATTGAATTTAACACGTGATGAAGTATTTACAAATTAGAAGTAATTATAACATGCTTATTCAAAACTCAGAACCCAAATAAAAGTGGACTTTGGTACACATATATCTGAACATGGCGATTGTCCTAACTCCTAGGCGACTATGAAATAGTCAAGTCGCACAACAAATTCAAAATTTTTTAGGAGAAATGTATAAGTAACCTTAGCTCGAAATCTTTGAGACACACTTATACTATATTAAGGTTCTATTACCTCTGAACTTGTTTTATAAGTAATTTTTTATCCTTTTTTGGTTTAGGTGGCACTAATTTGAGTTAACCAGCGTTGGACCCACAAGATAGTGTCACGTAGGCCGAAAAGGGGTAGAATATTATTAACAAAATAAGTTCAGGGGTAATAGGACCTCCTTAGTATAGTATAAGCATATCCCCGAAATTTCGGGCATAGGTTGAGAGGGTACTTATGCATAATCCCCAAAATTTATGTACCGACTTTTTATATACTCCATCCATCTTATTTTACCTGACATCTTCCATCTACCGTTTATATATTGAATTGACTGCTATTTTTTCATCTACCGTTTATGTATTTAGGGGCGGAGGAAAATTATATTATTTATACTTAGTTAAAACAATTCTATATATATATATAGTAGATGTCAAACTTCCTATGGCTACTTCATATGTCTATTTTTACAGATTTTGAACTTCCTTATTAAAAATTCTGACTCCGCCTTTGTATGTATTGAATTGAATGCTATCTTCTCATCTAGTATTAAATATTGAATTGACTGCAATTTTTTCATTAATCAGTTAAATATTGAATTGACTGCTTTTTTTCATCTAGCGTTTAAATATCGAATTGATAATTATTATGAATTATAATAGTACTTTTTAGTTTTTATTCGGTTTTCATTTGTATGTAAATTTCATTTAAAATAAAAAAAATTAAAAAATTCATGTCCAAATTTAGAATCAAAATTCAAAAGTTTGATGCTTGGATATGAATAGTGCAATTAAAAAATTCAACGTGAAATATGGAATCCTAAAACACAAGGATACGTGCATGCATGAAAGAAATATGCAATAATCCTTTTTTCACGTCTTTTCTCTGCAAACGTGATGTAACTGTTAGAGGATAAGTTAATACCCTTATTCGGATATAGTTTGTTTTTTAAAAGTCAAACAGTTTAAGTTTGATAAGTAATTTGTTTATGAAGTCTTTAATTCTTTAAAAATGAACTGTATATTTGTAAACTACGTAAAAGTATTATAAGTTTCGATAATAGATAATTCATAATATTTAATTGATTGAAAAAAATTACGATAAAAATAGACTTGATTGAGTCTCGAAATCCAAAATATGTCACATAAATTAAAACAAAGGGAAAAGACATAAATTCCTCCTTCAACTTGTATTGAAAAGTCAGTTACACATTTCAAATATTATGACGACCTATTACACACACTTATTCTTATTCAAAGAGTAATTAATATCACCTCAAAACTAACGTGAAAATAAAATTTAAAATAAAAATAAATTAAGCAGAGGTCGAAAATAAAGTCAAAAAATAATTCTTTAAACCCCCAACCCCTGTTTTCTCCTTTTTTTCATTCCTCTCTCTTATTTCCCTTAAAAAGGAAGTTTCTTCTTTTTTTTCTTTGCACAAATTTTCAATTTGTCACTTATTTTCATTTTTTCTTCGGAAAAGGGCCTAAATACCTTGAACTATTAAAAATGATACAAAATTACCCTCAATCCACCTATTAGTCCTAAAATACCCTTGCTGTCTACCTTTAGGTCCTATATTACCCTTTATTTTTAACAGTCACTTTTTAAATCCAATCAATAAATTTATTAATGGCGTGGCAATTTTCTATTGGCCAGATTTTAAATAACCTAAATTACTTTAAAAACCCACCCATTCCCAAATTAGACCCGCCCCAAATTCAATTGACCCATCTTGCCCATCTACCATCATCCCGTTTCGATCTTCCTTGAAAGATTACACAATTTGTTAACTGAGGCCAGAGAGTAGTTCAATAACATAGAAGCACAAAACCTTACTAATGGTAACAGGATGTGTGAAGTTAAGATCAGAAAATCTACTGCCAAAGAGCAGTTTGGGAAAGAAGATGTCAAAATGTAGTAAATTCAGCTGCATACCAGCCATGCAGAAACCCCTGGCAGCTCAGTTGCTGGAAGAGATTGGCTTCCACCACTTCCAAACGCAACATTTATCCTAACATCCGGGGAAGCCACAAATGAGTATAAAAATGCTCTTCCATCTAAAACTGGCACCAAGCGGAGCTGTAAAAGTTAAATAAAGGAACTGTCATTTCACAGCAGTAATTCAAGCAGCCAAGGAAACAACAAAACAGAAATTTGACCCTAAGCAGATGGCTACGCAGTTGCAACCAATAATCATGAGAGTCACTACCAGATAGTTATCATCTCAAGGACTTAAGTTAACTATCTTAAGTAAATTCTTCAAGGAAGATCGAAATGGGATGATGGTAGATGGGCAAGATGGGTTAATTGAATTTGGGGAGGGTCTAATTTGGGAATGGGTGGGTTTTTAAATTAATTTAGGTTATTTAAAATCTGGCCAATAGAAAATTGCCACGTCATTAATTAATTTATTAATTGGATTTAAAAAGTGACCGTTAAAAATAAAGGGTAATATAGGAGCTAAAGGTAGACAACAAGGGTATTTTAGGACTAATAGGTGGATGGAGGGTAATTTTGTACCATTTTTAATAGTTCAAGAGTAATTTTGTACCATTTTTAATATTTTCATCATTATACACAGGAAAAATATATTTTTAATTCAAATTTTACAAAAATTCTAGAAATTCAAGACTTTGTTCTCCTAACTTTTCTACTTTCACCTTCAAATTTTCAGCAAAATACAATCAAAGCCTCCAATCTTAAACCCCTAAATATACGTGTAGCATGTAGGCGTACATATACATACACAAGTTTCCTCTTCTTTTTTCTTTTTTTTTTCAAAAAGGTAAAAATTTATTTATTTTCGTTTGTGTATTCATATATAGAATTGGGCATAAACATCGAAAAAATCAAAATATCGAATCGAACTAAACTTTTTTGGTATTTCATTTTTCAGTTCGGTATTCTATATAAGTTTTTATTTTTTGGTATTTCGGTTCGATTTTCGATATGTAATTTTGTGTTATTCGGTATTTTGATTTACCAAAATATATTATATTATATTATATATTTATATTATATTAATTATTAATATTAAATAATAAATATTATAATTTAAAATAAAAAAGTAAAAAATATTTCTTTGATGTAACTATTTTTAGCCCATTAAGCTGAAAAATCAAACAAAAAAATTTGTAAAATTTTAAATTTTAAAAAGCCCACTAAGCAGGTCCATTAAAAATCCGAAATAACAAAACCGAATTGAAATAATATAAACTGAATCGAATTATTTCGGTTCGATGTTCGGTACATATTGTATAAAATTAAAAAATCAAAAAAAATTGAGAAAAAAATCGAAACCGAACCGAATGTCCACTCCTAATCATATATTTATATTAAATATATGTGCATTAAATAATAAATTGAGGTAATGAGGAATTGAAGTAGTTAAGAGGGATATTTATAGGGTGAGTGAATTAAAGTTGTTTCTAATTAATTTTAGATTTCAATGAAAGGTTAATTTTTGTTCATATTTGGTCATGTGTTAGGGGATTTGGGATTTTTTACCAAAATAATTTATTATTTAAATCAATTTACAACAGTAATATATTTTTTCAAAATTTTACAAGACTAGTATAAACGTTGTTGATAGTAACGTATTAGGCCATATATTAATTCTGTCAAGAAACAGACCAAAACTAACAGGGGACGGCGTTAAAGTTAGAATACGTTACTACAAATAACGTTTTAGAGTTTAAGTTGGTATACGTTACTGCAAGTAACGTTTTAGAGTTTAAGTCGAAATACGTTACAGATGATAACGTTTTAGAATTATTATCTTAAATCCAATTTACCCATTAGCCGCACTTCCCTCACCTGCCGCACTTCCATCACCTTCTAACCTAAACCCTATTTCATTTTTTCCCCCTTTCATTCCCTCGCTAAGAGAGCATATGCATGCCGCTGGTTCGATTCTTGTCGTTAGTGTTGCCGGAAAAGGAGATTCACAATATTTCAACGCCATAAGTATTTCGAGAGGTAGTTTCTTTGCTTAAGGTATGTTTTTCTTTACGAAGGAATTGAATTGAATCGTAAGTAGGATTCTATCTTGTATAAATTGAAGAACGTGCCAACCAACTCATGAAATTGGATTCCAAAATAAGTTGTTATCTGGTTACTTGTTTTGTTTAGTTCGATTTAAGGATTGTTTCATGGTCACTGAACTCAGAATTGTTATTTAAAGTTGTAACAATTGTATATTGTTGAAGAAGATTGCGTAGCAGTGTGCATTGAGAGAATAGCTATAGTCATTGTTACATTGTCTTTTAGATTAGTATATGTTTGTTAGTTAGTTACACAACATAATTAATTTGTTAGCCTAAATTGCGTAACTCATTAGTTGGTTAACTTTGATTATTGTAATTAGCACTTTAGTCATTTATATAAATAGCCTACTGTACAGATGTAAACATACAATGAAACTATCTAATAATGATAATCTATATTCTTCTCTGTGATTCCTCAAATTTGTCTCATCTATTCAAACAATTCTCTGTAAATTTTGATTCTTAACATATATCAAGAAAAAATTATACTCAAGTTCTATTGTTGCTTAGTGTAGTCTAAGATGGTTTGTCTTATATCAACGCACTTCCAAATTAAAGAGAATGACCTTAAAATTTTTAAATGTGATTTCATAACTTTACATCACTTTTGAAGTATGTCACCAAGAAAAAATATCTTCCTCAATCTCCAATGTTGTAAAGTAAGGTATATCATTATTTTGCATTTCATCAAATTGATTTTGAAAATTCACCGCACTTTCATTTTGAGGTAAATCTCCAATATCTTTATCGGATTCACTTTCAATGACTTTACTCTCTCCATCATCTTCTGAAGGTTCATCCTCCTCCGAATTTTCATCACTTCTTTGAGCATGTGCATCATTACACAAATCAAAGGTAGCTTCATCTTCTCTATAAAAAAAAATAATTTCATGAAATACAAAAAAATGAAAATAATTAATTATTCATGCTATTAAATAAAATTAGCTGAAAAGATTATTCTACCTGATTTCATATTGATTGTGGCTACTCTCAATATGTCTTTGACTACCTGAGCCTTCATCAAATGTGTTTTATCGAAAAAATATTTCGAAATGAGTTTGTTTTGTTTTAAAGGGTATTTTCGACTTTTAGGAGTCGCCACTTAATTTTTAAGAAAAATCAAGAAAACTCATTTCCAAAACAACTTAAACAGAAAAAATCGTTTTGAAAATATTTTAGGGGGTTCGGGATTCATATTAGTGTCTTAGGAAGGTGTTGAAGGCACCTAAGACACTCCGCTAACTTACGGTTTTCCAGCGATTAACTTATTTGACTATTTTTTAACTTTTGCAATTTTTTGACGTTGAATTTATTTGGACACATTTACAAGTTTTGAAATATTTATTTTGTCAATTTTATTTTTTATGGTTAAAGCACTTTAACTCAAACGAACTCAGAAATTGAATTTTGAACATATTAGAGTTTTAAACAAACTTACGAGTTGAAATACTTATCGTTTTGAGATTCCCTTCTAGTTTAAGAATTTGATAAAATAGAAGGCGTTTCGAGGGGGTTTGGAGTTTTCTGATCTTAAGCTAACGGCATTCAAAATAACGTAAACAAGTAGCAAACAGAGATAGAGAAAGAGGGAGAGAGAGAGATTTGGGTCCAAGTTTTCGGGTTCTGTTCGTCTTGACCAAAACTTGGACCCACCTGCTTTTGGGTTTTTAACCCATTTCCTGTCCTAGTCTAAACATACAAAATAAAATGCGAGAAAGTAAAGCGACGGGGCTTATGCCCATTACAAAATAAAATACAAGAATATAAAAAATAAAGGAGTCTTCTAATTCCTCTTCTTCGGATTTTCCTCGATCTTCAGGAAATTGAGTTTCGTACATCTTGCCTTGGTGGATTGACTCGATAAAGGAATTGAGCCTATACGGCTCTTCCAAAGTGCAAAGAGAGAGAGGGAGCCTCAAAACGGACTCGAGGGGGATTTTTCATGCAAACAAACAAAGAAAGATATAAGTAATGCTAAAAACATACAATAGAGCTATTTAAGGAAGTATACAGTAAACCCCAAAGAAAACAAGTAAACAAGTGGGTGATAAAAAAATGATATGAGCCAAGAACCAAGACTTCTTCATCAAAGGTCGACAGTGCTAATGAACAGAATCAAATCCAACGAATATGCAATAACCAAAGACCAAAAAGTAAACCGTTGACGACCAGCTTAGATTGAGGTGTTTCAACTAACCCATTCAATTTTCGAAGGACTAAACCAATAACACGTATAACATTCCGAAACATCTCGCTAATAGTTAGAAGAGGTCATGCACAAGATAAGAGCCGGCAAGACAACTATCATATAAGCATATTAAGGACAGAAAATTCCAACCAATAGGATAAAGGAAACTAACAAAAATGTGCTTCCAGGAGCGTGAATCAAACAACCTTATTAATGCAAAGATTGAACAATAATGTGGACTGCATTTGACATAATGCTTAACAACGGATACCCACCTTCAAATCCCACAAAACCCAGCAAACTCTTATTTTATTTCTTTATGACTTCAAAAAGCACAACCCATATTCAAACCATGATGAAACCAACAACTATCACAAAAATGAGTAAACATAACAATGATAATAATAAGTAAATAAAAATATACGCAATACATAACAATAATAACATTAAAAGCAAACAGCTCACTGAACAAAAAAAAAAAAAAAACAATAAAATAACAATCAACTTGACAAGCAAGCTATAAATAAAATAATACTAAAGTGACACTAATTAACAACAAAGTCGTAATAGCGCAATAATTAAATGATGTTAATGGAGAAAAAAAAAGGTTTTTGTGACTTCCTGGAACATGAATGCAGCCAATTTAATAACATTAAAATAATCACATATGCACAAAAATTTAAAAGATAAAGTATAAAAAAATAAATAAATAAAAATAAATAAATAAATAAAATAATAAAATTCATAGTCAGGAATGAACAGGAAGATAAATAAGACAAATAAGATAACTTCTTCACTACATCAGATTAGTAGCAGCCAAACATGCTAAATACATTCGCAACAAAACATATTCGAGATGGAAGGGAGATTACCTCTTCGAAAGCAGCGAACGAGACGAGGACGAGCAGCAAGGAGCAACGACCTCCACCGCGAACTTAGTATCACCGGAACAAGAACGCGATATCTCGATTTCTCTTCGCTATTGCTTTATACCCCTATTTTTTTTTTGTTCTTCTACGCAAACAGGAAAGAAACCAAAATGTTTTTGAAAATACGTAACAAACAAAATAGCTAAAAAAAATTTCTTTTCCCCAAAATCCAACCTTTCAGAATTTTTCTATCAAGAATCCCAAACTCCCCCCCTCCCCCGCTTCCGAAGACCGATGGGGGGTTTTATCGAAGGGGGAATTTAGTGTTTTTCGATGAGGGAGAGAGCGTGGGGGGCAGGGGGAAGGGCAAAGGACGAGGGGCGAGCGTGGGGAGCAAGGGTCTGGGGTTTCGCGTCTGTTTTTGGGTTTCTGTCGAGAGAGGAAGCTCGCGTGGGGGAGACGCGGGAGAGAGGGAAGAGAGGAGAGAGCGAGCGTGGGGAGGGTCGCGACTGGGGTCTGTTTCTTCTGCATTTCTTCTGCGTTTTCTGGGGATTTCTTGTTTTGGGAATCGCTTTTTGGGTTGATATGAAGAGGAAGAGGGAGGAAATGGATGGGGGCCGGGTCGGGTTTTGGGTTTGAATTGGATTGGGTCGGGTGGAAAATTGAGGGATTTGGGCCTGGGAATTGTTGGGTATTTAGGTGTGGGCTGAGGGGAAATGGATTGGGTCTGAGAATTTGGTTGGTTTCGAATATACACAGGATATACCTGCTATATACACAACTATGTAATACCAACGTGGGTCAAAAATTGGGTGTCAACAGCTGTCCCTCATTTTACTTGGGTTGATGCAAGCAAACCGAGGAAAATGAAATTGACCAAACCAATTTTGACCAACCTCATTCATTCTAGAGGAAGGATTCGACAAAGGGTTTAGGAGTTATGGCCGAACCCTTGCAAACAGGTTTCCTACATATCTCAGGCTATAAGAGAATTCAGGCCACTTGTAGTTCGATAAGCTTGATTTACCGCACGATTTGAAAGGATCAAAAGCCACTTTGATACCGAATTATGAAGGTATCGAAATGCTCGAGAATAGGATTCGAGAGCGAATGTTGGAATACAGCCGAGCTTCAGCGTTGAATTCGCCTACCTATCCTTACACTTTCGGAATCAGGCTGTGTGTAGTTCGACTCAAACGGTGGAAAAGGAAATCTATTACGCCAGATAACCTTTGGTTCTGGACAGGCGACAAATTAAACGAGTATGAAAAGGAGGCTTGTAACCTCTTAGCCATGAATGTGGCGCGCTTCACACCCATAATTAAGAACTCACACGGACATAATTTCCAAAGCTCTTGGCGTATTGTCACTCAGATTGGAAACTTGCTTCCGGCATATTGAAACTTCCGGATGCGAGACAGAAACTGACGGAACTAAAGAAAAACCCCGCCTTCTTCGAGAGGGTGGTTCGATTGTGGTGGAAGTCGCTCTTCTGCTCGCGTCCTAAGAGTCTGACATTCCTCTTTGGACTGTGTCCCAGTTCGCTGCTAAGAAAAAGTTCCACGTTGTGCTGCATCCTTTTTGATGTCGTCCGCACCTGCGGTTTTTGGAGAATTCACCCTTTTGGATGCTCTCGACAAAGACTGAGATAAAACTCGTCAGCTAAAAAAAATGCAATTAGAATGGGAGACAGTGTCTTTTTACCATGCCGACACTTTATTGTTCTCCTCAATATTCGACGTCGACTCGATCGGTCTGACGTCATGCAAATAAAGCTTATGCCTTACGTTTTGTAAATAAAATCTTCAATATACTCCTCATTTAAATATGAATGGCCCTCTTGGCAGTTTGAATATGAATGGCCCTCTTGGCGGTTTGAATATGAACGGCCCTCTTGGCGGTATGAATATGAATGACCCTCTTGGCGGTATGAATATGAATGGCCCTCTTGGCGGTATGAATATGAATGGCCCTCTTGGCATTATGAATATGAATGGCCCTCTCGGCGGTATGAATATGAATGCCCTCTTGGCGGTATGAATATGAATGGCCCTCTTGGCGGTATGAATATGAATGGCCCTCTTGGCTGAATGGCCCTCTCTTGGCGGTATGAATATGAATGGCCCTCTTGGCGGTATGAATATGAATGGCCCTCTTGGCAATGTATACATTTGACTAGGCATGAAATCTTCTCGTCGTGTATAAAAAATTGACTCGCGATGCATGATTTCCGCTACGCATGATTTCCGCGATGCATGATTTCTGCGAGGCACAAAGTCTTCTCGCGATGCATAAATTTTGACGAGGCATGAAATCATCTTGTCTCTTTTGATGATAACGGCAGGACGACCTCCAGGTAATGTATCGTCTCGGTCCAAGATAACTATCTCCTCTGGGGTAATGCATTGTCCTGATTGGCCCTCTTGGCGGTATGAATATGAATGGCCCTCTTGGCGGTATGAATATGAATGGCCCTCTTGGCGGTATGAATATGAATGGCCCTCTTGGCGGTATGAATATGAATGGCCCTCTTGGCATTATGAATATGAATGGCCCTCTCGGCGGTATGAATATGAATGGCCCTCTTGGCGGTATGAATATGAATGGCCCTCTTGGCGGTATGAATATGAATGGCCCTCTTGGCAGTATGAATATGAATGGCCTTCTCGGCAATATATAAATCTGACGAGGCATGAAATCTTCTCGTCGTGCATAAATTCCAGCGAGGTATAAATCCTTCTCGCGGTATATAAATTTGACGAGGCATGAAATCTTCTCGTCGTGCATAAATTCTAGCGAGGTATAAATCCTTCTCGCGACATATAAATTTGACGAGGCATGAAATCTTCTCGTCGTGCGTAAATATCAACGAGGTATAAAGCCTTCTCGCGATATATAAATTTGACGAGGCATAAAATCTACTCGTCGTGCATAAATTCAAGCGAGGTATGAAGTCTTCTCGCGATGTATAAAGTTTGACGATGCATAAAATCTTCTCGTCGTGCATAAATTCAAGCGAGGTATGAAGTCTTCTCGCGATGTATAAATTTGACGAGGCATGAAATCTTCTCGTCGTGCATAATTTCAGCGAGGTATAAGTTCTTCTCGCGATGTATAAATTTGACGAGGCATGAAATCTTCTCGTCATACATAATTATTGACTCGCGATGCAGGATTTTCCGCGATGCATGATTTCTGCGAGGTATAAACTCTTCTCGCGATGTATAAATTTGACGAGGTATGAAGCCTTTTCGTCATGCATAATTATTGACGCGCGATGCATGATTTCCGCGATGCGTGAATATTTATATCGTCTGCGTTGATAATAACAGCAAAACGACCTCCAAATAATATACCGACTTGATCGATAATAACAAATAGTAATAAAGTAACTATCTCTTCTGGGGTAATGCATCGTCTTGATTGACAATAATTATCTTGCCTTGATAATGTAATGCAAATAGCGTCCTTTACGGAAATCGTGAAATCTTCGTAGAGATTCTTGTTTGATTCACCTTTGAATCTGGCTAGACACCCTTCGTGAATTTCACATTGTTGGGAATTGCTTGAAATAAACAAACCACATTCCCAAATAAGTGATATAACATGCTTCATGTTCTCAGTAAAATTACTGATTTTGATATAGTTTTCTCCTCTTTGGAGTTCTTTGTATTGAGCTAGCTAGCTCAATAATTATCCAACTGTAACGAGGTGGATGCTTGATAATATTCCAACTGTAACGAGGTGGATGCTCGATAATAGTCCAACTGTAACGAAGTTGATAGCTCGATAATATTCCAACTGTAACGAGGCGGATGCTCGATAATATTCCATCTGATTCAACAAAATAGAAACCTGAAATGGAAAGCATATATACGAACCACTTATGGGGTGGATCGCCCAACAAACTATATGCTAAAGTCTTTGATTGGCCAATCAAAACACATAATCCACTTATGGGGTGGATACCCAACAAATTCAAAATATGACTCTGACATATTCAAGAAACAAAGTAAGACGAAATTACTACGCGACAAACAAACTAAATTGACGTTTATGCACGTCGCGACTATGATTCTGTTCTTTACAAGAAAGAATTATCGAGGTGAATGACTTAATTCATTCACAAGAAAAATAAAGACACTCTCGTCTTCTTCGACAAACTCAGCAGAATTTGAGTTTGTTGCAGTCATTTCTAATCATTTATCGAAAACTTGTAACAATTCGATAATTTTGACTATCAAAGAGATATTAATCATCATCATCTTTCTGATGTGATGGACTCGGCAAATTCTCTTGCAACACTTCTAAGTTAGTGTCACTTTGATCATTTTCAAAATTTGATGTCGAATCAATATACGACTTTCGACTTTATCAATACTATCACCTGCAAAGCTCGACACCAAACATTAGTATCGATGATGAAGTGAAGAATGAAAGTAAAATTGAGGAACTAGATTGAGTCATTTGGCTTATCCAGATTAGGCTATGATGAGTCCAACGGTAACTTTGATCATGACTCATAACTAGCAAACCTCCTGCACCTTGTTTCTTTCAACTTTGAAAGAATCCATCAGTGTTCGGTCTTAATATTCCTGTAAGATAAAAAGAAACTTGTTTATCACTTGAGGCAATATAAAGCAATAGAGATAAATGAGATCGAAGATTTTCTAGGTTTCGCTGATGAGTCCACGATGGGTGCCAGTGACGCCCTTTGTCATTCATGACAGCTTTGTATAGCCATTTTGTGACTTCAATGTTCCTGCATCCAAAGAAAAATTATTAGCTTGAAGGACTGATCTGTGTTGGTCTTGTCTTCATGCTCCTTCCTGCAGTTGGCTTACACGCTCGCCCGTCCTTTATATGACATATTTGATGGAATTTTTCCTCGAAAATTTGTCCCAATCTACAATATATGAGAACTCTCATAAACTTGCTCTGTTAAATTTAAGGTTGTTCATTCTGGAATTTTGAGGCCTCTCCTCAAAATTTGTCCCAATTTACCTCAACAAGTAACAAATGACATTTGTGGAATTTTTGAGATCATCTCAAAAATTCTGTCCCAGTTGCAAACTAGATTGTCGTAATTTTTGAGATCCACCCAAGGTTAATCTTTGTAGAATTTTGGTCTTCTGTTTTGACTTGTTAGAGAAGTCCAACTTCCAATGAATTTTTGAGATCCTCTCAAAAATTCTATCCCAGTTTCCATTATAAAGAGAAATGGAAATCATACTGGGTATATGACCGAGCAGGTGTGGCGCCTACGTATCCCGTTGGAAAAGGAATCAGGTCAAACGTAGTTCCCCCTCAGGGGTTAAACAAAATAGAAAGTTTTGATGAAGAAACGACCGAGGCCGACATAGGCCGCCTACGTATCTCATTTTTGAGAATTCAGGTCGAACGTAGTTCCAATATGCGATACATTTTCAAAGGAAAGGTAACAAAACTTCATACGTAAAATTTGGCCAATGTTGGGCATTCTTCTTCTCGAATGAATATCCCCAAATGATTCAGTTCAGGAATGTCTTGTACTCACTCTTGAGCATCCAACCTGTCATCCATTCAGGTGGTTTCCTGAATATTGATCAAGTTGTTGTTGATCATGTTTTGTATCTTGTGCTTCAGAGTTGAACAATTCTCTGTGTCATGTCCAACGGCTCTTGAATGATAGGCACATCTGTGGTTAGCTCTGTAAAATTTTCCCAAAGGATTGGCTGGTCTTCCTTCTATAGGATAGAGCATACCCAGTGCTTTCAACCTTTCATAAAGTTGAGTTTGAGATTCCCTCAATGGTGTAAATACTTTAGGGGCTTTCCTAAATTTTGGGCGAGGAAATTTTTCCTGATTGACATTATGGTTTTGGTATTTCCTTTTAGAAGCTGACCTCCTATGAGTAGCCGTGATCATACTTACCTCCTCCAGTTTTCCTTTTGATTTATCCATATCACTGATTCTAGCAGATTTTCCATTTGATCACAATGCGGTGAGTTTGGTGAGCTTTCCAGTCTTGAAACCATCTTCCAAAGCTTCTCCCACTTTGACAATCTCGACAAACTTTGTCCCATCATACACAACATTCTTTCATAATACTTAGGCTCTTGAGTACGAATGAACATTTCAGTAATCTCACGTTCGGACATTGGAGGTTGAACTCCTGCGGCCTCTTTTCTCCAACGAAGGGCGTACTCTCGATAATTTTCTGTAGACTTCTGTCTGATCTTCTCCAAGTAGTAGCGATCTGGGGCATCTTCTATGTTATGTCCAAATCTTTCTGTGAAATCCTTTGCGAGTGTATTCCAACTTTTCCATTGTTTTAGCTCCTGTGATGTAAGCCATTCCAGAGCTTCTCCACTTAGACTTCGCTTGAAGAGACGCATTAATAATGCTTCGTTTTTGTCAACTCCCCCGAGTTGATCACAATAAGCTTTCAGATGTGTTAGAGGATTTCCTGTCCCGTTAAAAGTGACAAACTTTGGCACCTTGAACCCTTCTGGGAGGTCGAGATTCGGATGGATGCATAAATCCTCGTAGCTCAATCCATTCGACTTCGGAAATATAGTGCAACTCCTTCATGGCTTTCCTGACCTCTTCTTTCATATTCACCTTGACTACCTCTTCTTTTGACCTCCACTCTCTCTCCTGTTCCTTATAGTGATCAAGCTCGGAACAGTCGACAGAAGGTTCGTTTGAAATCGGGATTTGGAAAGTAGTATTTTGAGGTATGGGTGGAACAATGGAGGGATTCTGGGTATTTTGAGTGGTTTGATAATTTTGGGGGAAAGTTTGAGGATCGGCATTTTGGTTTTGAAGATGAGGGAAAGGCTTGAGCATTGTTCGTATTTTGGTTTTGAGGGAGATGAAGGATTTGATTGGTATTGTGAGGATGATGTGGTGCTTGACACGATGTGGCGTGACGGGGATTGGGGGTAGTTAAGTCAATGGTTGGAGGATTTTGATCGGGGTTAGAGAGAAAATTCTGAACCTGTTCCGTGCTTGAGGAAGGAAAGTGGAGTGGAGGTCTTCCATCTCTTGGAGGGTTGAAAGATGAAACTGGATTAGACCCATCTTGCATTCTTTGCATTTCGACCCTCATTTCGGCAATCTGTTGCATCAACTGCATAATCAATTCATTTTTGTCAGCTGCGACGGGCTGAGCCACGACAACATCATCCCTGTCAATCTCATCATTGTTATCCCCCATTATTGTCTTTTCTTTTTGCAAATTTGATCGGGGAAGGAATCTTTGGAGCCTTAGACCTCGTGAAATACGGATAATAAACCAACTTACCAACACAGATCAGTTTTAAATACCTGTAATGAAAAAACTCAAAAGACCAGTATGTTAGTGCCTGGAGGTAGTAAATAATACAAGATATCGCATATTACGTAAACACATAAGAGTTGCTTTATTCGGAGATAAACTGGCTCACCAATATAAAGAAATGATTAAATAGACAAGAATTTGACTACTTGACATTGAGATTTAGTGAATGAAAAATGTCGACTTGAGTCGAGACAAAGTTGGCGGTATCTTTCATTACCGTACTTTGGTTTTTGATTGAGATGCGACTCCAATTTCCTGGCAAGAGTCGGAAAAGATAAAATTTCTTAAAATTCTTTTGTTTTGAAATGATGAATCATTTTCTGGTATGAGAGTAATAATAAAGAAAATGACGTTCGTTGTTTTTTTTTTTTTTTTTTTCGGAGACTAAAGACTCGAAGAGTATTTGGACGCACTTTTGATAGTGACTTGATATTTATGCTTATGGGTTCTAAAAATATTTGAAGAAGAGTGATTAGAATATCTCCAAATAAAACAACATATTCACATAAACAGTTATAACACATAAACAAATATTGCGCGTTCTAAACAGATATGTGACCCTTTTCTGCCAAGGGTGGGCCTAGTGATTTGAGGGATGTATACGTCATCTTTAAAATATTTCTCGAACATCGTATACATCCTTCAAATTTAAACATATAAGTATGAACGTCCATTTAGGCCGTGGGCCGTTTTGGACTCAAGGTGGTCTTTCTAATAAGCCTGACACTCCTTGGGTGTCGGGTCGTCTTAGGCCAATGCGCTATTTTCGGTTTTGGTTTAGCTCTAGCCTAGGTTTACTAGAATTGTCTTCAAATAGACGGTTACCCGAGTCGGACAAACATTGGGGTGGAGCTATCGAGTAACGCCGGATGACCGCATTCCGACTATTTATTCGATACTCCCAAATGAGTTCTTGGGGTATTTCTGAGAGAAGACGCGGTAAGCCGCGTAACTTCCATTTCCTAATGCAACTAGTTGCCGTTTGACAGAAGTTATGCCATGAAAATGCAGTTTCTAGAAAAATTAGAACTTAAACAAATAAACAGTTAATACAAATAGTCAAATAGAGTTAGTCTTTAGGGTTAGAATCCTCCAAACTCCCCAGCGGAGTCGCCATTTCTGTTTTATCGAAAAAATATTTCGAAATGAGTTTGTTTTGTTTTAAAGGGTATTTTCGACTTTTAGGAGTCGCCACTTAATTTTTAAGAAAAATCAAGAAAACTCATTTCCAAAACAACTTAAACAGAAAAAATTGTTTTGAAAATATTTTAGAGGGTTCGGGATTCATATTAGTGTCTTAGGAAGGTGTTGAAGGCACCTAAGACACTCCGCTAACTTACGGTTTTCCAGCGATTAACTTATTTGACTATTTTTTAACTTTTGCAATTTTTTGACGTTGAATTTATTTGGACACATTTACAAGTTTTGAAATATTTATTTTGTCAATTTTATTTTTTATGGTTAAAGCACTTTAACTCAAACGAACTCAGAAATTGAATTTTGAACATATTAGAGTTTTAAACAAACTTACGAGTTGAAATACTTATCGTTTTGAGATTCCCTTCTAGTTTAAGAATTTGATAAAATAGAAGGCGTTTCGAGGGGGTTTGGAGTTTTCTGATCTTAAGCTAACGGTATTCAAAATAACGTAAACAAGTAGCAAACAGAGATAGAGAAAGAGGGAGAGAGAGAGATTTGGGTCCAAGTTTTCGGGTTCTGTTCGTCTTGACCAAAACTTGGACCCACCTGCTTTTGGGTTTTTAACCCATTTCCTGTCCTAGTCTAAACATACAAAATAAAATGCGAGAAAGTAAAGCGACGGGGCTTATGCCCATTACAAAATAAAATACAAGAATATAAAAATAAAGGAGTCTTCTAATTCCTCTTCTTCGGATTTTCCTCGATCTTCAGGAAATTGAGTTTCGTACATCTTGCCTTGGTGGATTGACTCGATAAAGGAATTGAGCCTATACGGCTCTTCCAAAATGCAAAGAGAGAGAGGGAGCCTCAAAACGGACTCGAGGGGGATTTTTCATGCAAACAAACAAAGAAAGATATAAGTAATGCTAAAAACATACAATAGAGCTATTTAAGGAAGTATACAGTAAACCCCAAAGAAAACAAGTAAACAAGTGGGTGATAAAAAAATGATATGAGCCAAGAACCAAGACTTCTTCATCAAAGGTCGACAGTGCTAATGAACAGAATCAAATCCAACGAATATGCAATAACCAAAGACCAAAAAGTAAACCGTTGACGACCAGCTTAGATTGAGGTGTTTCAACTAACCCATTCAATTTTCGAAGGACTAAACCAATAACACGTATAACATTCCGAAACATCTCGCTAATAGTTAGAAGAGGTCATGCACAAGATAAGAGCCGGCAAGACAACTATCATATAAGCATATTAAGGACAGAAAATTCCAACCAATAGGATAAAGGAAACTAACAAAAATGTGCTTCCAGGAGCGTGAATCAAACAACCTTATTAATGCAAAGATTGAACAATAATGTGGACTGCATTTGACATAATGCTTAACAACGGATACCCACCTTCAAATCCCACAAAACCCAGCAAACTCTTATTTTATTTCTTTATGACTTCAAAAAGCACAACCCATATTCAAACCATGATGAAACCAACAACTATCACAAAAATGAGTAAACATAACAATGATAATAATAAGTAAATAAAAATATACGCAATACATAACAATAATAACATTAAAAGCAAACAGCTCACTGAACAAAAAAAAAAAAAAAACAATAAAATAACAATCAACTTGACAAGCAAGCTATAAATAAAATAATACTAAAGTGACACTAATTAACAACAAAGTCGTAATAGCGCAATAATTAAATGATGTTAATGGAGAAAAAAAAAAGGTTTTTGTGACTTCCTGGAACATGAATGCAGCCAATTTAATAACATTAAAATAATCACATATGCACAAAAATTTAAAAGATAAAGTATAAAAAAATAAATAAATAAAAATAAATAAATAAATAAAATAATAAAATTCATAGTCAGGAATGAACAGGAAGATAAATAAGACAAATAAGATAACTTCTTCACTACATCAGATTAGTAGCAGCCAAACATGCTAAATACATTCGCAACAAAACATATTCGAGATGGAAGGGAGATTACCTCTTCGAAAGCAGCGAACGAGACGAGGACGAGCAGCAAGGAGCAACGACCTCCACCGCGAACTTAGTATCACCGGAACAAGAACGCGATATCTCGATTTCTCTTCGCTATTGCTTTATACCCCTATTTTTTTTTTGTTCTTCTACGCAAACAGGAAAGAAACCAAAATGTTTTTGAAAATACGTAACAAACAAAATAGCTAAAAAAAATTTCTTTTCCCCAAAATCCAACCTTTCAGAATTTTTCTATCAAGAATCCCAAACTCCCCCCCTCCCCCGCTTCCGAAGACCGATGGGGGGTTTTATCGAAGGGGGAATTTAGTGTTTTTCGATGAGGGAGAGAGCGTGGGGGGCAGGGGGAAGGGCAAAGGACGAGGGGCGAGCGTGGGGAGCAATGGTCTGGGGTTTCGCGTCTGTTTTTGGGTTTCTGTCGAGAGAGGAAGCTCGCGTGGGGGAGACGCGGGAGAGAGGGAAGAGAGGAGAGAGCGAGCGTGGGGAGGGTCGCGACTGGGGTCTGTTTCTTCTGCATTTCTTCTGCATTTTCTGGGGATTTCTTGTTTTGGGAATCGCTTTTTGGGTTGATATGAAGAGGAAGAGGGAGGAAATGGATGGGGGC